>JAIGNY010004052.1:0-85000 GCA_020152595.1 Chiridota heheva
CATCCTACTTTATGTACCACATGGCATCACATCCCATGTTCCCATGGCCTCCCACCCTATGTCCCACATAGCCTCCTAACCTATGTCACACATGGCATCCTACTTTATGTCACACATGGCATCCTACCTTATGTCACCCATGGCATCACAACCTATGTCACACTCTGTGTTACTCGTGGCATCCCACCATGTCCCACATGGCATTCTACCCTGTTCCACATGGCATCCCACCCCATGTCCCACATGGCATCCCACCCCATGTCCCACATGACATCCCATAGGCTCCATAAGAAGTCTCATCCTAGCTATCACAGTCACTGATTGAGCATACTATGTATGAAAGTGTCAGTTCATATAATAACTTATATGCAAATGACTTGTTGAAATGGGGTGGGATGCCATGTCCCACATGACATCCCATGTCCCACATGACATTCCATCCCATGGCAATCCACCATATGTCCTGCATGGCATTCCACCACATATCCTCGAGGCATTCCACCCTGTTCCACATGGCATCCCACCCCATGTCCCATATGGTATCCCAACCCATGTTCCACATGGCATCCCACATGTCATCCCACCCTATGTCTCACATGACGTCCCATAAGCTCCATAAGAAGTCTCATCCTAGCTATCACAGTCCCTGATTGAGCATACTATGTATTTAAGTGTCAGTTCATATAATAACTAATATGCAAATGAGTTGTTGAATAAGAAAAAAAGGTGGACTCAAATAATTATGCCTGATATAGCCCTTGGTGTATACAACATGGTAAATATTATATCACATGTCCCTCATGGCCCCCATCCATGTCCCACATGACATCCCTCTCTATGTTTATATGCAATCACATCCTGTCACACTCCCTGACTAAGCATGCTAAATAAAAAAGTCTGGTCAGGTCATATACTGTAGTAATTTTATGCAAATGAGCACATTAATAAAGGTGGAGTTTAAAAAATCATGCCTGATATAACAGTTTGGTGCCCAAATATTTTGAAGAATTTTAAGGATTTCAAATCTCAAGTGCTACAAGAGAGACTTGAGGATCTCTGAAGAATATTGGAAAATTATATCATTTTACAGTTATCTTCTGAGAAAATATCAAATGTATTGTAGACTTTTCAAGAAACTAGTCTTTAATCCTATCTTAAGTACCTCTGAAAAACTTTAACATTTTATAAGGAAATTCTGAGGAATTCTCAAAAAACTTTAACATTTCTGAGGAAATCTCAGGACAAATCTGTGGACCACGGGATGGACGTAATCGCCATTACATAGGTTTGCATAAATGCTTCGCATGCGAACCAAAAATCATATTCTTGTAAGGTGCATGTTATACCCAGCTCAGAGATTATACAAAAAATATTTCCAATTAATTTGCAAAGCAACAATTTTCAAAGAAATACACAAAACAATGTCTTGGATCTGCATGTATGATATTTAATAACTCCACAGTGGAAAACAATATCAACATGGTTATTTTCCCCAATGTGAAAATGAAAATTCCTGGTGATATTCCTTTAAACATTATTTTTTGTAATATTTATTGGAAATGAATTAAACTTTTTAACTAATTTTGTATAATCCTGACCTAGATGGCACCCTGTATTCATACTAGGTTACCCCAGTGTCCACATACCCAAGATTTTAAATCTTTTGGACTAAGAATGAAACAGAATCACAAATTATTAGCTTTCAAAGTTGTAATGCCTGTTCATAAAACATCGGTTAACATATCTTACAATTCTAAAATCCTAATGAATTGTGACGCATGATTTTAGTCAAGTTTAAGTACTGAAACTGTGAAACTTTCATTTGCTTTTCAAATACACAATTAGGTGAGAGGCTTGACATTTGATCAGTTTACAGATCATTACAATCTATAGGGCTGCATTAAAAATGTGTCCTAAACACCCAATCTTTAACAGAAAACTGGTTGGGTGATCATATTACACTTCTGATTTGCATTACTTGCTTACTCACACACTAAATTATACAGTTTCCAAGCTCTGCGACGCAATTCACGCATAAGTGATTAAACTAACTTGAAAGATTGTTAGGCATGCATTTGTGTCTGGAAATTCTTCTGATATGCTTGAACAGTTGAAAGTCGATATTACTTTTGTGGGTTGTTCCAATTAGTGGAGGTGAGATGTTGCATGCATCATTAGATGCATTAAATAACTTGGATAAGTTTTTGGATAAATTGGATAACTTTTCAATGCGGCGGCTAAATCGTCATGTGAATAAAACCTTTCCTTCCCATTTCTTACTTTAAATCTGTGCTCAAAACATAATTGTCACACATTCATTTCAAATCACCTTAATTGCAGGTTTGCCACTTTTGGTTTCTCTTTAAACAGCACATGGTTATTTTTCTTATCCAGCTAACTTCATAGTACCTCCGGGAATTACTATTTACCCCAAAATATAATTTGAAGAGTTTGAAAGGACATCGCTTGAAAAAATGTCAATGTAAATGTTATGACGTCTCCATATGTCCATATTAATTTACCAACTACAATCTTGGACAAAACTCGTTGAAACACATGGTAAAAATATGTGATGTTTTTCATGAAGCTACTTTTCTATTGTAAATTATTCCACATTTAGAAACCAGAAATGCTGGAAATTTTCTCTGTTGCTTCTTCAATCTCTAATCTGTAATTAATATTTTAGAATTTTAAGGACATTTTTATTTTCATTGACGCCACCAGTGTCCCCCTCCCCTACCTCACTATATTAATTGTCCTACCCCCTCCTCCTCCCCATACAATGTTGGCCGTTGTTACTGTTTTTCCTGGAAATAACGTTAAGAAAGATTCAACATTGAAAAGGTCGGGGGAGGGGGTTACAATTCTCGGAAAACACATTTAAAAAACATAACATTATAACATATGTAGTTCTCAAGAAGCTGAAATGTTCCAACAGTTTTGTCCAAGAATGTAGATTCTTACTGCTTAACTTGTTAGTAAAACAGTTGTTATAAAATACAAACACTGCTTTTCTGCATGCTGTACCCATTATTTTTCAGTCATTGACTTTTAGGAAAAAACCTTATTTAATAAACTTTACACGCACCTGTTAGTTTAGTTGACTGACTCCCTGGTTAAAGCTTTGGCTATAATGCATAGTTAGTAGTTTACAGTATATCTTCATATTGACTGTGAGAGCTATTTTTAAATCTGAGATGGTCAACCCCACTTTTTACTTATTTTTACTAACATCTATTACTTTCAATAATAGGAATGCTATTTCATAGGAATGGCAATAGCACTGACATGTTCCAATGCAATTACAGTACCTTACATAATGCCAATTTGACTTCTGATTATTCTCTTGTCATTTTTGAAAATTTTGGTAGGGATGATGGGGTTTTGTTTCTGTCATTTATCTATGTGCAGAAATTCAGGTCCTGTGCAGAAATTCAGGTCCTGTGTAAGAACCCGGGCCCTGTGCAGGAACCCAGGCATTTTCCCTGCTTATAGTCCAGGCTCCAGACTTAAAAAAGATCTTTAAAAATGGTTTTACCTTACAAGGTTTACTCCCCTCAATTTTTTGCATTTTTTGTATTAACGTACCCCTGGGTGTTCAAAAAAAGGATGGTGGAATTTTGAAGAGACCCTGCTAAAGTGTCAATTTTTAGCAAAATCCAAGATGGCTGGCAACAAACTTGAAAAAAGTAAAAACAATAAGTTTTGCCCATAGCTTTTCTCCTAATTCATGAAATTAGTTATTATTTGACTCACATATGCAGATTTTGACATAAAATTTCATGCACTGCTTACAAGAAGTGTGAATTTCTGATTTTGGGGTGAAAAACTGGATTTGAAAAATATAACTCCATAACTAAAATATGAATGCTGTCATTAACTGTAACGTCCTACCAAAGAAACTTCTACTGGCATATTCGTGCTCTTTCAATGGGTTTATGTCTCTGCATTAACATTCACTATATATATTATGGAAATTTCCCTACTTAGGGGATTCAATTGGAGCAATTTCAAAATGGCTGCCCAAAGTCTTAAAATAAGCCCAAAGTATGAAAAATCATGATTTTTGCTTTAAACTCACAGCCTCAGTAAGCAATGTCTTAAATTTTGCTGATAGTTACCAATCTGACAAGCCAATATTAGAATTAATATTTATTTTTTTGCACACTGCCCTAATTTTGGGTGAAAATTTGTATTTTTGGTCAAAAAATGAATACATTTTATGGTAAATTAAACAAATTCATTATAGAGTTTTTAAAAACGCCTTGAAAAGAAAAAATCTTTATGTGGTTCTCTAACTTCTCTACGATATTTATGTGGTATATACGTTTGTTTGATATTCATTCATAAGCAATATTAGAGAATTCTTACTTATAGTTAGGGGTCTATGATGGATAAATCCAAAACGGCTCCCAAATCCTTGAAATAGGCCACAAATAAGTTGAATTCATGATTTTTGCTTAATACCTCCCAACCTAACCATGCATGTGAAATTTTACAGATTTTACAAATCTGACATGCCAATTCTGGGGAGGACTTTCACTTTTGTACACTGTCCTAATTTTTTGGTGAAAAGTCATATTTTTGGTCAAAAATAGAATATACATTTGATAGCAAATCAAACAAATTCATTATTAAGTTTGTTTAAGGTCTGATATTTATGATGATATTTATGTGGTATATAGCTTTGTTTGATATTTATGTGAGGCATTAGAGAATTCTTACCTGTAGGGGTCTATGATGGGCAAATCCAAAATGACTGCCAAATCCTTTAAATAGACCAAAAATTGGCTGAATTCATGATTTTTGCTCATAACTCCCAGCCTAGTTAAGCAATGTGTGTGAATTTTGCTGATGTTATGCAAACCTGATATGCCAATTTTCAAGAGAAGTTATATTTTTGTACACTCTCTACCTTGAAAATACTAAATCTTTCCATGGTTCTCTACAATATCCATGTGGTATATACCTTTGTATGATATTCATGCAGGGTATTACCAAATTCTCACTTGTAAGGGTCCAAAACAAGCAAATCCAATATGGCTGCCACCTTTCTTAGATAGGTCGAAAATAGGTTGAATTAATTTAGTTTGCTTCTTACTTCCAGCCTTATTAAGTAATAGATCTGAAATTTGACTGCTGTATGGAAACTAACATATCAATTAGAAAGATGGTTCGGTTTGGTTTGATGTTTAACGGCACCGCGACAGTCAGAGTTAAATGTGCCAAGAGTGTGTTAATAAATAATGGTGTAAGACTAAGGATAGTATGGAGATGGAAGGTTTGTAAGGGAGATAAAGGGGAAAAAGCTGAATGTGGGGAAAAATTTAGGTGAAAAGAAAGGGGTGTGTAAGGTTAGGTGTAGAAGGGGAGGAGATTACATGTGGTGGAAGCGGTTGTTGTTGCGGATATCAATTACAAAGATAATTCAATTCCGATCCCTAAATGCTGCTTTTGAAATCTTACTTTACAATGTATCTAAAGCTTTGGAGGACGGGAAAGTATTTAGTGCTTCAGAGCTTGAATGGAGTTTTCAAGGATATCTGTCTAATTTTGGATTATAAGACACAGCAGTATCTCAGTATCAAACATTGAGTCTCACAAGGTGTCAGTCTCAATAATCATTTCGGTTCGGAAATTCTATTTGTGTCTTAAAGTGGTCCAAAATCTGACTTGATTTGTTCCTCTAATCTTTCTGCTGCATCACTATTGAGAGCGTTGAAAGAGCTAAGACATGATGTAAAAGAAAATTACGTCCATCTCTATTAACTTTATAATGGTAATTTTGAAAGTAACACTGACAATGTATACCTTGACAACAGGAAAGATATGTACAAAATATCACGGAAAATAAAATTAGTTATAAGAGACGTGCACAAATATAAACAACAAGAAACAGAAGACCTTTGAGACATTTCCTATGACCAGGCACAGTTTGAGCTTTGTTGTTTATACATACTAAGCATCTTTCAGCGACTTCACGTATTGCAAAAATTATTGCTGCAGCAGACCCCATTAAATACAGCAAAGTTTTGCTTTGGAGGAGATGAAGCATCTTCCAGAAATTGCTGCTTTGTTACATGGAGGAGATGAAGCATCTTCCAGAAATTGCTGCTTCGTTACATGGAGGAGATGAAGCATCTTCCAGAAATTGCTGCTTCGTTACATAGAGGAGATAAAGCATCTTCTAGAAATTGCTGCTTCGTTACATGGAGGAGATGAAGCATCTTCCAGAAATTGCTGCTTTGTTACATGGAGGAGATGAAGCATCTTCCAGAAATTGCTGCTTTGTTACATGGAGGAGATGAAGCATCTTCCAGAAATTGCTGCTTCGTTACATGGAGGAGATGAAGCATCTTCCAGAAATTGCTGCTTCGTTACATGGAGGAGATGAAGCATCTTCCAGAAATTGCTACTATCTTACATGGAGGAGATGAAGCATCTTCCAGAAATTGCTGCTTTGTTACATGGAGGAGATGAAACATCTTCCAGAAATTGCTGCTTCGTTACATAGAGGAGATAAAGCATCTTCTAGAAATTGCTGCTTCGTTACATGGAGGAGATGAAGCATCTTCCAGAAATTGCTGCTTCGTTACATAGAGGAGATAAAGCATCTTCTAGAAATTGCTGCTTCGTTACATGGAGGAGATGAAGCATCTTCCAGAAATTGCTGCTTTGTTACATGGAGGAGATCAAGCATCTTCCAGAAATTGCTGCTTTGTTACATGGAGGAGATGAAGCATCTTCCAGAAATTGCTACTATGTTACATGGAGGAGATGAAGCATCTTTTAGAAATTGCTGCTTCGTTACATGGAGGAGATGAAGCATCTTCCAGAAATTGCTGCTTCGTTACATGGAGGAGATGAAGCATCTTCCAGAAATTGCTGCTTTCTTACATGGAGGAGATGAAGCATCTTCCAGAAATTGCTGCTTTGTTACATGGAGGAGATGAAGCATCTTCCAGAAATTGCTGCTTTGTTACATGGAGGAGATGAAAAATCTTCCAGAAATTGCTGCTTCATTACATGGAGGAGATGAAGCATCTTCCAGAAATTGCTGCTTTCTTACATGGAGGAGATAAAGCATCTTCCAAAAATTGCTGCTTTGTTACATGGAGGAGATGAAGCATCTTCCAGAAATTGCTGCTTTCTTACATGGAGGAAATAAAGCATCTTCCAAAAATTGCTGCTTTGTTACATGGAGGAGATAAAGCATCTTCCAGAAATCACTGCTTTGTTACATGGAGGAGATGAAGCATCTTCCAGAAATTGCTGCTTCGTTACATGGAGGAGATGAAGCATCTTCCAGAAATTGCTACTATGTTACATGGAGGAGATGAAGGATCTTCCAGAAATTGCTGCTTCGTTACATGGAGGAGATGAAGCACCTTCCAGAAATTGCTGCTTTGTTACATGAAGGAGATGAAGTATCTTCCAGAAATTGCTGCTTTGTTACATGGAGGAGATAAAGCATCTTCCAGAAATTGCTGCTTCGCTACATGGAGGAGATAAAGCATCTTCTAGAAATTGCTGCTTCGTTACATAGAGGAGATAAAGCATCTTCCAGAAATTGCTGCTTTGTTACATGGAGGAGATCAAGCATCTTCCAGAAATTGCTGCTTTGTTACATGGAGGAGATGAAGCATCTTCCAGAAATTGCTACTATATTACATGGAGGAGATGAAGCATCTTCCAGAAATTGCTGCTTAGTTACATGGAGGAGATGAAGCATCTTCCAGAAATTGCTGCTTCGTTACATGGAGGAGATGAAGCATCTTCCAGAAATTGCTGCTTTCTTACATGGAGGAAATAAAGCATCTTCCAGAAATTGCTGCTTTCTTACATGGAGGAGATAAAGCATCTTCCAGAAATCGCTGCTTTGTTACATGGAGGAGATGAAGCATCTTCCAGAAATTGCTGCTTCGTTACATGGAGGAGATGAAGCATCTTCCAGAAATTGCTACTATCTTACATGGAGGAGATGAAGCATCTTCCAGAAATTGCTGCTTCGTTACATGGAGGAGATGAAGCACCTTCCAGAAATTGCTGCTTTGTTACATGAAGGAGATGAAGCATCTTCCAGAAATTGCTGCTTTGTTACATGGAGGAGATGAAGCATCTTCCAGAAATTGCTGCTTCGTTACATGGAGGAAATAAAGCATCTTCTAGAAATTGCTGCTTCGTTACATAGAGGAGATAAAGCATCTTCCAGAAATTGCTGCTTTGTTACATGGAGGAGATCAAGCATCTTCCAGAAATTGCTGCTTTGTTACATGGAGGAGATGAAGCATTTTCCAGAAATTGCTACTATGTTACATGGAGGAGACGAAGCATCTTCCAGAAATTGCTGCTTCGTTACATGGAGGAGATGAAGCATCTTCCAGAAATTGCTGCCGTTACATGGAGGAGATGAAGCATCTTCCAGAAATTGCTGCTTCGTTACATGGAGGAGATGAAGCATCTTCCAGAAATTGCTGCTTTCTTACATGGAGGAGATGAAGCATCTTCCAGAAATTGCTGCTTTGTTACATGGAGGAGATAAAGCATCTTCCAGAAATTGCTGCTTTGTTACATGGAGGAGATGAAACATCTTCCAGAAATTGCTGCTTCATTACATGGAGGAGATGCAGCATCTTCCAGAAATTGCTGCTTTGTTACATGGAGGAGATGAAGCATCTTCCAGAAATTGCTGCTTCGTTACATGGAGGAAATAAAGCATCTTCTAGAAATTGCTGCTTCGTTACATAGAGGAGATAAAGCATCTTCCAGAAATTGCTGCTTTGTTACATGGAGGAGATCAAGCATCTTCCAGAAATTGCTGCTTTGTTACATGGAGGAGATGAAGCATTTTCCAGAAATTGCTACTATGTTACATGGAGGAGATGAAGCATCTTCCAGAAATTGCTGCTTCGTTACATGGAGGAGATGAAGCATCTTCCAGAAATTGCTGCTTCGTTACATGGAGGAGATGAAGCATCTTCCAGAAATTGCTGCTTTCTTACATGGAGGAGATGAAGCATCTTCCAGAAATTGCTGCTTTGTTACATGGAGGAGATAAAGCATCTTCCAGAAATTGCTGCTTTGTTACATGGAGGAGATGAAACATCTTCCAGAAATTGCTGCTTCATTACATGGAGGAGATGCAGCATCTTCCAGAAATTGCTGCTTTCTTACATGGAGGAGATAAAGCATCTTCCAGAAATTGCTGCTTCGTTACATGGAGGAGATGAAGCATCTTCCAGAAATTGCTGCTTTGTTACATGGAGGAGATAAAGCATCTTCCAGAAATCGCTGCTTCGTTACATGGAGGAGATGAAGCATCTTTCAGAAATTGCTCCTGAGGTACACAGTGATTTCCAGAAAGGCAACTTTACTGTTAAGAGGTCAATGGGGAGGTTTATTGCATTTCGACAGATATGGCACTGGAATAATCCCAGAATTGTTATGCAAAAGGTAGGACTGGTCAAGCAGGTTTGACGGGCATCACAATGCAGGAATCAGCAAAGCGAAAGTGGTTTCTGACACTACCTTTTAGCTCGGCTGTCTCCTCTGCTATAAAGTTAATGGTTCATAAAGAAGGAGAAGATCATGAAGTTCATGAATTGAAGGAAGCACAACACAGCCAAGGAAACAGAAGTAAAATGCAGAATGTTGCAGATGTTCGAGGAACATTATATGGTGAACCCCTTTACCTAGCTGTAACAAGTATGGACATAGTAAACATAAGGAATGACCTGGTTGCTTCGGCACAGATTTCCAAAGATCTTCTGCATGCAGGGTATCAGGGAGAGAATCCTTAGAACAGTACAAAGTGACCGGGAAATGTTAATCTTGCATCAATTTGACGAACTCTGGAAGAAGACCATCCATAAATCGAAACAAAACCAACTTCTAATCATTAATGAAATGCGTGTACTGAAAATAATTTTACTCGAGTCTGAGGGAGGGATTGGACAAGACCTTACTTTCCAATCTCTTTACAACATAAACTTCATCACTTCCCTCAATCTATTGTGGAAGCTATAGCTCTGGAAATGAAGTACAATTGCGTTGTGGCATTTAATCGGTTCTTTTCAACACAATGAAAACGAAAGCAGGACTTGAAGAATTACGTACAGCTCAATGACAGAGGTGCATGTTGAAAAGTGGTGTCATTATTGATGTTATGAGTTTTATAAGGTGGCATGAACTGCTTCCTGATGAACGAAGTGACAATTATGCAATAAGACTTCTGTTAACAATTTTGCATGATTCACCTTATGAATATATTAATTTGGTAGCTGACAGATACGATGGATGGTATTCAACACTCCAATGGTCATACTAAAACTGCTTGAATGTGTAACTGGATATTGAGCTTCCTGGTTTTATTACCGGATTACCTCGTATTGACTTAAAAACCATCTTTACTGCAAAATAACTCAATTCCACAACTTACAATACAATTTATTAGTTTCCTATGAAGTTACACATGTCCTTTCAAAAAGTGAGATTCTTTTTAGAAATTTTCTCTTCCATTTATTGTAAAGAACCATAGAAAGATTGAGTATTTTCAAGGTGGAGAGTACAAATATAGAACTTCTCTAAAAAAATTGGCATATCAGGTTTGTATAACAATAGCAAAATTCACACATTGCTTAGTTAGGCTGGGAGTTATGAGCAAAAATCAAGAATTCAGCCAATTTTTGGTCTATATAAAGAATTTGGTATTTATTTTGGATATGCCCATCATAGACCCTTGCAGGTAAGAATTATCTAATACCTCACATGAATATCAAACAAAGCTATATACCACATAAATATCATAGAGATCCATATGTAAAGATTTATTCTTTTCAAGACCTTAAACAAACTCAATAATGAATTTGTTTGATTTACTATCAAATATATTCGAGTTTTGATCAAAAATATAATTTTTCACCCCAAAATTAGGATAGTGTACAAAAATGAAAGTCCTCCCCAAAATTGCCATGTCAGGTTTGCAAAATCTGTAAAGTTTAGACACATTGCATGGTTAGGCTGGGAGGTATTGGGCAAAATTCATGAATTCAACCTATTTTTGGCCTATTTCAAGAATTTGGCAGTCATTTGAATTTACCCATCATAGACCACATAAATATCGTAGAGAATCATGTAGAGATTTATTCTTTTCAAGGCATTTAAAAAAAAAACTTCATAATGAATTTGTTTAATTTACCATAGAATGTATTCATTTTTTCACCAAAAAAACCATTTTTCACCCAAATTTAGGGCAGTGTGCAAAAAATAAAGATTACCTCTAATATTGGCATGCCATGTCAGATTAGTAATATCAGCAAAATTTCAGACACATTGCTTGCTTAGGCTGGGAGATAAAAACAACAAGAGCCCAAGGGCACTATGGCTCCTTGCTACAGAATGAAATTTTGGGGCAGATGGAGGTCATCCGTAACTCCAGAACCAGGCATGCTATTTAAGTGGGGAAATGGCTCACTCTTTGCAGCTCATCAAGGTCTATCACATACCAAACAATTATTAACTTGTTATTATAGCCATTTTTCTCCCAAAATAAGCATAATCTTACAGATTTGACTATTGACCTTTTGACCTCGAGTCAAATGTAACTTGACACTCTGATTCCAAAAACAAAAAGGCAAGTCCATACAACCATCCTAACTAGACTTAAGAAATGTTGACCTCCGATAACTCCGCACATGAAGGTCGTACAGGAATCAACCAATTGCCTTTGTTGATCGGAAGGTACTTTTGAAATCCGAAAATGGGGTCAAAATTATCGAAATACCAAAAAAAAAATGTTAACATTAGAGGTCACCAGAGGTCAAAGTCAATAAAAAGCGGAATGGCAAGACAATTACACTGGTGTAACTCCCACTCCCAACTGACATCCTCTTCAGTTAACCAACCCTAATTCTATGATTGGCCAATTGTTAATATGCAAATGAGCAAAACTTGTGATACTCTTCATTTAACCACCACTGGCCAATTTCTAATATGCAAAAGAGTAAAACTTGTGGATAACGTGATTGGTGTTTTAACAGTCTTGGTTTTAAACAAGGTGCAGTGTAATTGGTTGATTCAGGGATGTGTTCATTACACATATCTTTGGTTGATTAAATAGTGTATCTCCATGGTTAGTATTTACCTCATAAGTGACCTTCCACATTTTATTGCATGGAGAAAATGTCTGTAGACACATGTAGGTAGACAACAAACAATAAATTCCCTTTCTAAGCTAAACAAATACAGGTGGCAATGAAAACAAAACAGGTCAGCAACATGGACCAATGACTTTCTGTTGACATCTTTATGACTTGTTTTTTAATGCAACAGGTGGGGTGAATTATATATTTCTCAGGTGTCTGTTTTTTTACATAAAAGATGATAAGCAGCCATCAAAACTGAAATAGCTTTTAGGCTCATTGGTCTTTATACTTTGTGCATTTAGTATTGAACCCTGGATTTTAGTATGTCAGTGGCATTCAAGATTTAATCACACTTCAGGAATTTGTATTTTTACTATATCACACTGATGGGGTCTGCTAGACAGAAATTCTATTCTTAAGAATATATATAAACCAATAATACAACCCACTGGAATGCATCATTTATACCACCTCACAAAAGATATCCATAACACTTTAAATGTAACTTTACAATGAGACAGAGCGAGGTCAATGTTATAAAAGTGTATTATGTAATAGCAAAATAGAATGATAGTTCCTGGCCTTGCTGATGTGAAACCACACTAGTCTTTCAACAGCTCTTAGGGTATCATAGCATGGACTCTGGACTTCTATTTATACCATTCCATGTATTCTTATCAAAAACTGTGTTTAATGGAAAACAAGTAAACTTAATTCAAGTAAATCATAAAAATAAATTATATCATTTGTTCTTCAAATCAATAACTATTTGGCATCAAGCTTATTTTCATTATTTTATTATTGTTTTTGACCCTGACCTTGACCTTCAATCACATGACCGTTTTGTTAAAAAATATTCCCCTACTCTACACACAACTTGTCTCAAATATCAAATGTACAGAATCTTGGCACTAAGAGTTATTATCATTGTCAAATTCGAGTCCAATGTCCATAGTCCAATGTCCAAATTCAATATTATGCACTTTGACAAAAAATTGTTTTTGACCCTGACCTTGACCTTCAATCACATGGCCGTTTTGTATGAAAATATTCCCCTACTCCATACACAACTTGTCCCAAAATATCAAATGTACAGAATCTTGGCACTAAGAGTTATTGTCACTAAAAGTTTTTCCATGCACTTTGACAAAAAATTGTTTTTGACCCTGACCTTGACCTTCAATCACATGGCCGTTTCGTATGAAAATATTCCCCTACTCCATACACAACTTGTCCCAAAATATCAAATGTACAGAATCTTGGCACTAAGATTTATTGTTACTAAAAGATTTTCCATTTTTGGCCGATATCTGACCCCAGGTGACCCCTACGGGCACCAAAAACAATAGGGCACATCTTCACAATATGGCGGACCTACCTACCAAATGTGACTCCACACCGATTTTCCTATCTTGAGTTAGAGCGTACCTAAGCAAGTGTTACAGACACACACACACACGCCAAGTTGAATACATAGGTTCCTTTGCTAACGCAAGTAACCAAAAATCATGATTTTTCATATTTTAGGCTTATTTTAAGACTTTGGGCAGCCATTTTGAAATTGCTCCAACTTAATCCCCTAAGTAGGGAACTTTCCATAATTTAGAGAGTGAATGTTACTGCAGAGACATACACCCATTGAAAGAGCATGAACATGCCAGTATGAGTTTCTTTGGTTGGATGTTGCAGTTATAATGACAGCATTCATATTTCATTCATGGGGTTATGTTTTGCAAATTGTATGCAAAATTTCAACTAAAAATAGTTTTTCACCCCCAAATCAGAAAGTCATGCTTCTTGTAAGCATTGCATGAAATCCTATGTCTAAATCTTCATATGTAAGTCAAGTATTAACTAATCTAACGATTTAAGAGAAAAGTTCAGGGTAAATTTTTTTCTCTAGTTTTTTGATAAATTTGTTGGCAGCTATCTTGGATTTTGCTCAAACTCAACACTTTAGCACGATCTGTTCAAAATTCCATCATCATTTTTTGAACACCCAGGGGTACGTTAATGAAAAAAAATGCAAGAATTTGAGAGGAGCAAACCGTGTAGGGTAAAACCAAATTTTAGGACCCTGAGCCTGGAGTATTAACATTGAACCTGATAGTTTTCACTGACTCCATGATGATAAACTTCTAAGTCATTACATTTAACTTTACAATTTGTTTTCTTCCCTCACACCCAAACCAGACGTTTCAACTTATTTTTGGTTTAGTTTTTTTCTTACAGAGAATTTTAACTACTGTGGTGAAATTGTAGGTGCACAAATTAGCTTAGAATTGGATTTGTGAGCATGGACACATCGAGGTAATGTTGGCAGAGTCTTATCCACTATGGATAAATACTGTACTGCCATGACAGTCATCTTGCAACCTCCTATCACTAAAATCCACCTCTCTGAGAGTATCCACCCCTGTGAGGTCCACCACCTCTTCCTCTTGTTCCAAAGCCTCCCCTGCTCATCCCACCCCTGGGTCCACCCCTCCCACCCCTTCCCCTTTGTCCACCTGGACCACCTCCACTCTTAAGCTTGGCTGGAGGTGACTTTGGTCGCAGTCTTTCAATTTCTTCTGTGCACCCCGAGAGGTAATCCGTGGCAGATTTATTGAAGTATGCTTGATACGTTTCTTTATTGTAGTTACTGTTTGTAAGGTGAGGGCCAATAGTCAGCCAACCTGGACAGAATCAAAGAGAAACATAAAAATAGTCATTTCAGAATCTTTACCAGAACACCAATGATGTTAAAGCTCAACTTTATCATAAATATGTTCAAGAGTAGTAAACATGATACCAAAGGAAAATGAAACAGGGAGTTACCATTCTTAAGTCAAGTTTTGCATAAAAAAAATATATAGTTATGGTGTACGATCATTTAATAATATTTTTTAAGAAGCAATTTATTCTTTGCAATATTCCCATTGATTATACTCTATCATTGTACATCCATTCTTTCAATTAGTTTGTCTGAAAATGCGCCAATCATATGATGTGAAACCAAGGATGTACGACACATCCTTGGTGAAACTAAATAATAAGCAAGCTTTCATACATGTCTGCTTTATGAATCCAAAAGACACCAAGTTATTTTCCATTCAAATGTGTAAATTCAGCTGGAGGCAGCTGATGTCAAAACCAAAGCTATTTGGAGATTCAATTGACTCCTGTCTACACATGTGTTGGCAAAAAATAATAAAATCCCTCCAGAAAAGGAGAAACCTGTGGAATTGGGGGATTGTCCCCTGGATTCGCAGGAAGTATACTTCAACTCTTTTTCAGAGAAAACAATATTTAAATCTTTCATACTAACTGACAATACTTGTCTTACTATTTAACTAGCAATTTTCTTATTTTTGTTGCCTTAAAGCAGTTTACTTTCCTTGAGAGGAAAAATCCATAGAACTCCAGGGGACTTTCCCAATGGAATCCAAGAAAGTACACATCAGGCCCCTGCAGCAACAATTTTTATGAATAAAAATATTTTCATCATTCCATAATATAATTAACACGATAGCTCTTATTAAGGTTGCATCTTCATTTTTGTTGTTAAATTTCCTCAAATGAAAAATAATTCCATTAAAAAAAAATATTTTTACTTTTATTATTATTATTATTATTATTATAATTATTTTTTTTTTTTGGGGGGGGTCTCTTTCCTTCAAATTACCAGGAGAAAGAAGCTTCAGTCTACCACTGAAGAAGATTACAGTACTTAATTTGAAATTTCAACTTAAAAAGGAAAGATGTTTCATAAAACAATATCATAAAAAATGTTTTTTAATCATTTGCAATACTGTACCTTAGATTGAAGAAACTCCAGAGCTGCAAAAAACTTAAGTTTGCAAATTTACTTTTATATTGCAACAATTATTGACAGGGATAGTATTCCATGCTGTCCACACAACAGAGGATATTGTGCACTGTAGTGTGAACAAAGTGGTACCTCCTTGGTGTTCCCTGGTGTGAATAGTCAGCTGTAGGCAATCATTTACACATCAGCACATATTTATCAGATTTGACTGCAGATTTTATGAAAATGATGAAAACAAAAATTGCTCTATTTCAGGTATGCAAACAGTAAATGAAAAACTGTATACACTCATGCTCTTCAAGACTGCCAAATTTCATAAGTCCTTGGTCAAAAACCTCTGACTAAAAACATTTATAAAATGGAGACAAAAGTTAACAGAAAATTCCCATTTTATAACCTCTAACTTTGTTGAGCTAAAAATGTTGTAATCTCTTTTGACCCTACTGTACCTATGATCTGATATTCAGAGCTTGGCCAACACAAGTGGTATAAAGATACCTTAAAACAAAATCATAAGAACTGTGACTTCAACATAAATGACTGGGATGAGCTAGCTGGTGACAGGTCTGAATGGCATAGTAGTATGAAGAAAGGCATCCACTAAGAGCACAGAGGAAAGAAAGACAGTCTGTGTGGGTCAAGGATCGGACTGTTCAGTCACAGTAGGATCCACTGAGTGGACCTGTTATGACTTTCAAATGGTGTTGTCTCTTTTATTTGTTTTTGACCCTATACTGTACGTATGATCTGATATTCAGAGCTTGGCCAACACAAGTGGGATAAAGATACCTTAAAACAAAATCTTAAGAACTGTGACTTCAACATATATGACTGGGATGAGCTAGCTGGTAACAGGTCTGAATGGCATAGTAGTATGAAGAAAGGCATCCACTAAGAGCACAAAGGAAAGAAAGACAGTCTGTGTGGGTCAAGGACCCACACAGACTGAACAGACTGAACAGTCCTACTGTGACTGTTCAGTCACCGTAGGATCCTGAGTGGACCTATTATGACTTTCAAATGGTGTTGTTACGCAGCGTCATCATTGTTTCTTGATGCGCACATATATACATATATATACTGGCAGGCACATTGATAATTGAGGTCATAGTGCAAGAAAGGCTAATAAAAATAAGTGAAATGATGTGAATACCAAAGGTAAACCCAAAAGCTTACCACAGAGGAGGAGAAACAGTAGATCAGTTGAAAAGTACAAGAAATTTCAATAATACATTTTTCATGTTTTAGGGTGTAATTTCCTATTGTGAGATATAGAAAGTTGTAGACGGGTATGAAACAACAATGCATGGAATTTCCACACACCTGCCATGTAGACCAAATTTTCTGGTAATCAAGATGGTATAGATTTAAGGATAACTCCAAAAGTCTCCTTTTGGATTGCAAGACATGAAACATAAAATGATCAGTTTTAATGATTTGTTGATTATATGCCAAGTTTGTGATGTAGGGAAGGGGAGATAGCTAGGGTGACAATGTTGTCTTTTAGAAGTTGACTATTATTGATGCTAACATTCCACAATTGTTTTGTAATAATCCACTCCCTTCAAATATTTGTGACACAGTGATGAGTAACATTGAGAGGTCTATCCATTTCTACATCACAAATCTGCAAAATAATATGCATATCTAATACAGAAAAATCCCCAAATTTGACATGATCAATGTCCAGCCATTTCCCAGAGATTTTGCTATTTTCATGGCTTGTATCAAATTTGAAAGTCAGAAACCTAAAATCATTTTCAAAATTGAAATTACTGTTTTAGATTTCTAAGCTGCTTTTTCATAAACCTTTAAAGAATAAAGCATAGTTATCTCATTCCATCAACAATTGCTTAAGCATGAATACCTTATTCGACGTATTAAGCAACCACCCAACAATTTTGTAATGGTAACACATAAATAAATAATGA
Source organism: Chiridota heheva (assembly GCA_020152595.1). Taxonomy (NCBI): domain Eukaryota; kingdom Metazoa; phylum Echinodermata; class Holothuroidea; order Apodida; family Chiridotidae; genus Chiridota; species Chiridota heheva. Next base: position 17,886 of record JAIGNY010004052.1, read on the forward strand.
ATGTTGTTTATATGTATATGTTCTACACCTTTTTTATATGCTAACCTGAATCCCTATTAGCACAGGGAGAAGAAATTTGTGGCAATTGCTTATGAATAGGGATACCTTTCCTTTTGTTTTGCCAAATACCACTGTATACAACTCCCATGCATGGGTGCTTATTAGGAAGAAACTTTGCGCCTAAAAAGTGGTGCAATTTTATTTTCGCAAGCGCCCCGGGCACTTATTACGTCGAATACAGTATTTGCATATGAACTACAAAAGCAACAGCAACATAATCAGTTGCAGCCTCCGTGTTACATTGAAAACATCAAGAACCCTCTCACTTACCAGGCCTGACTGTGTGATCCTTTCCAAACACGTACAACCGTCTTCTTCCTAAACAAAAATGCTCAACAATGTTAAAAATTTCTTCGGGTTTATCAAGATTCCCTTGTTCTAATTCCTCATCGATGATGACATCAAGATCCACGTTGGCATGAATGAAGTCCCCATCTGTAGATCTACGAACTGTGCCTTTAATTCCCATCAGACAATGTTCCTGAAATAAACAGCAATTTCTTTCTAAACACTCTCTTTAATAGTAAGTGGCTGCTTAATTGCTGAATAAAAACCAGCAAGTGGCAAGCTATAGAATTTCTATCAAGTTTAATACAAGAAATGAGCAGAACCCACATCCCAAAAGCACCCGCCATGATAGGGTTAGAGGAAAATATTCTAACTCTCATCATGTGTAGAAGGCAAGTAGACCAGAGGCCCCCATAACTCTTCACCCTCATCATGTGCAGAAGACAAGTAGACCACAGGCCCCCATAACTCTTCACCCTCATCAAGTAGACCACAGGCCCCATAACTCTTCACCCTCATCATGTGCAGAAGACAAGTAGACCACAGGCCCCCATAACTCTTCACCCTCATCATGTGCAGAAGACAAGTAGACCACAGGCCCCCATAACTCTTCACCCTCATCATGTGCAGAAGACAAGTAGACCACAGGCCCCCATAACTCTTCACCCTCATCATGTGCAGAAGGCAAGTAGACCAGAGGCCCCCATAACTCTTCACCCTTATCATGTGCAGAAGGCAAGTAGACCAGAGGCCCCCATAACTCTTCACCCTCATCATGTGCAGAAGGCAAGTAGACCACAGGCCCCCATAACTCTTCACCCTTATCATGTGCAGAAGACAAGTAGACCACAGGCCCCAATAACTCTTCACCCTCATCATGTGCAGAAGGCAAGTAGACCACAGGCCCCCATAACTCTTCACCCTTATCATGTGCAGAAGGTAAGTAGACCACAAGCCTCCATAACTCTTCACCCTTATCATGTGCAGAAGACAAGTAGACCACAGGCCCCCATAACTCTTCACCCTCATCATGTGCAGAAGACAAGTAGACCACAGGCCCCCATAACTCTTCACCCTCATCATGTGCAGAAGGTAAGTAGACCACAAGCCTCCATAACTCTCCGCCAAGTTATCAGGGAGAACTTTTGAGTGTAAAACATTTGAACTTTACTTTTGAATGTTAAACATTTGAACTCTACTTTTGAGTGTAAAACATTTGAACTCTACTTTTGAATGTTAAACATTTGAACTCTACTTTTGAGTGTTAAACATTTGAACTCTACTTTTGAGTGTAAAACATTTCATCTCGTACTATTGAGCATAAAACATTTGAACTCTACTTTTGAGTATAAAACATTTGAATTCTACTATTGAGTGTTAACCCTTACTCTACCACGCGGCGGTAATATCGCCATTTTAAAACTACCTTTTTCTAAAAAAAAATTGGGACCTTACCAAAATCTTATAGAGGTGCAAATGTTTTATTACAAAGATCTCGGAAAGATTTTTCATAAAATTGTATTTTCTTGGGGGTCTATACTCAGGTTTTTTGGTAAATTTTGTCCAAACATTCAGAAATTTCACTTTTTGTTTAAAATGTCCCAAAAAATGCATATTTTTGAAAACTTTACAAAAATTACTCAGAAAATAAATTTAGATAATTTCTTTTTATATATAATATGTAGACAAGTCATATTGTCCAAATCTAATCAAATTTTGCTCATACCTGCTCATTATTCCTAAATTATTTGTAAAATGTTGTGATTTTTGGTAATTTTTTGACCCTTTATGTTAAAAAATCGAGAGAGAGAGAGAGAGTTGAACACACAATTACAATGACGGGGTCGTCGCCTGCGTATTCGGTTATGATAGTACAAATGCTATCACGAAGCGCTTAATCGACGAGCGAGAACACAGGTACGACGTGCGGACAGACATAACATCGTCAACCAAGTCAATGTCCACGGCCTTTGATAACCAGTTGTGGTGCACTGGCGATTTAAAAAATCGTGTAATCCACCCCTTATATCGTAATGAAAAGTTTCAAACACCATTCTGTAGCGAAAACAACGTGCTTTTACATGGATTGCTGCAATAAAAGACATGCCCCCTCAATCGTTGCTAAAAATTTTTACAGCTACATGTATGTCACTTGAGTTATTTTTAGATTTCTTTGACATTTACGTTGAGATGACAGAAGAATGTGTATCCGAATCTTGTTTGAAAGTGAAACTGAGGATTAGAAAATGTCAGAGGGCTATCGCCAGTGATGGAGATCTTTTAGTACCTGGACTCAACCCAGAAGAGGCCTAAAGATTATCAGAACCAGGTGAAATGATTTTTTCAAATTTCTAAAATCACATGGCTTTTTTCCAAACTTCATGCTTACTAACGTTACTCTTTAGGTATAATGTTGGGCATAGCTAATGTTAGTTCTGATCTGTTCAAAATTAAGCAAAAACAGTGTAATTTAGCTGGGATTATTTACTTGTAAGGGTTATAGACAAGTAAATGGGTCACTAAAATCCAACGTGATTAACATGAATTGTCTTTATCATAGTAATTTTGAATAAAACTTTACAGATCAATCTTTAATTTGTAGTGCAACAGTGCCCATATACCTATTTCGCGAATTCTCCATTCCATGTTGTGAGGTTGTGGTGCAGTGGAGTAGGATTACAATTTTGAGGGGAAAGGGTCCCATGTTGTTGGAAAGAGACACATGTTGGGGCAAGAGACCCATGGTGGGGGGCCAAGCTGTCCCATGAAGGGAAAAATTATTTTCTTAGATGCAATTTGGATCCTGAAAGAGGGCCATATTTTTGGGGGGTGGCATTTTCCTTGGTTCCCCCCTCCCAATATAAATAAGCCAGAACCCCACCCCACCCCCCAACACCTGTATTTCCTTGGAAACAGTTGAAATTATATTTCTCTTAAGGATTTTCCTCTATTTGGACAAATTTGTTGACATTTCATATGCGCTACCAACTGTCACTGAAGGATACCAGGTTTGGCAATGTCAACATGGTTACTGATGCTCTGAATCATTTTCGAGTACCTTTTCACTGTGAATTCCTACAGAAATCAACAAAACTAAGTTTCTACAAGACTTTCAGTATATCCTGAATATATATTAGTTTTTTCAAAGCTTCCAATGGCTGAAATTGGCCCATAAACTGAAAATTTCAAGTCTGTGCATAATAAATAAGGTAAATTAGCTAATTTGCACATCATTTGCATAACATTTTTATTGAAATATTGGTGTAAACATTTCCTATTTATATTGTATTAGTTTTGTGCATCATAGAAAGAAACAATGCATGTTTCTAGGAAAGTATAGTGCAAAATCCTATCAGATAGATCATTGGCAAAATCAGAGGTCAATTTTTAGGTTAAAAAGATAAAAAAGATTGACATATAAATTTTTTCCTTGCTCCAAAAAAATCAAGAAGTATCAAATGAAAGGTCGTTCTTTCAACAATTCATCAATTCTATCAATAATTTTGTTCTAATTAGCCACAAGAAAGCAGAATATCACGAAGATAGCAGTTTTAGGACATCTAATAATCTAAATTAATAACCTCATTTGCATAAATTTGCATATTTGACCAGAGAATTATGCAAACCAACATAAAGTTCAATGTCTTAGCTTTCATATAACATAAATTTGAAGAAAATGAAGATAAATTTGTGAAAAAGCTCCCTTTCCAAAAAGTTCCCTAAAATAAGACTTGTAATCTCAAATGCTCTGGTAGAGTAAGGGTTAAACATTTGAACTCTACTTTGAGTGCTAAACATTTGAAGCTTATTTAAGCTTTGAAGGATACACTTACATTTTGATAACATGTGAAAGCTAGCAGTCTTATAACTAACACACTTTTTAGTTATATCAAACAACAAAGAAAGGAGAGGCCCTGACTTGCCAATGTTTACGAAAGATTAAAATATAACAAAGTATCCTTGTGACATGATGCAATTATGTTTTTTAGACATTTACCTACCAAACTCAATTCATTTTAAATCATGCTGGAAAGCGGAAAACAATTTGTCTGTTGTTTTTCATTAAATAATTCATGCCTAATCCACTCCAACCCACGCCTCCCCAATCAAGACACCTAATTTAAAATTCTTTTGAGGTGAAGAATCTTTTGTTTGCTTCTTCAACCATGCAAAGACAAACACTTTGATTGTTATTCATGTCAGGAATATCATTATCATAACAAACTCCTCCAAAAACCTTTTTTATATTTCTTTTCAAACCCAAGACGATTTCAAATTCTTTCAAGACAAGGAATCTTTTGTTTGCTTCTTCATTCATCCCAAGACTAATATTTTAATTGCTATTCATGTCAGGAATGTCAGAAAACAAAGAAAAACTTTAACCGGATGCCATGCTGACACCAGGGGTAGTTGAATGCAGTAGCTCTCATTATTCTTCAAATAGGTGAGTAAAACATCAGGTATGGACACCCAAAAGAGCACTTTGATAGTTGGTGAGTGAACTTTAATGGCACCACGGCAGCAATGGTCAGAGAATTTTAAAATGACACCAAAATCACGCATATTTCAGTGATAGAAAATTGCTCCAATTGGGGGTCACACCAAGCAGTTATAACTTTAAAGAGTTGCTTGTGATATTTAGGATTAAAATCTATGGCAACTATAAACTGTACCTTTGTCCTTTGAAATAAAGCGCCATGCTCCAGTGAAATACTGCCAGGGACTTTAGTGTTGGTCTTGATCCAACAGATGTCTTCACACCTGCGGAAGCCCCATTCACGTAAACACTGAAAGATCAACAAACCACAGCATGTTAATAACACTCACAAGGTGCAAGACTAAGCCTCATGCTGAAGGCGGCAGCAGATCCCACTCTTTGGCAAACATTATAATAGAGTGTACCTTTTTCTATACAATGAAGCACACAGTTGATCATAGTAGATCATTTTTACCATCCATATCAACTTCTCTTACTTTCTCCCAATCAGACAAAGATTTTATTGCAGTCTATATTTTAATACTATCCCCTACGTCTGGATGTTTAATTCCTCTGTAATCAAACATACATTTTTATAGTGCACATTTTACCTGACGTCCATGGTCTAATCCATCAGGAGTAGATCCAACCCAAAGAAAAACAAAAGATCGATGAGCTGCTACCGCTGGCAGGTCTAGCCTCATTAACTAAAGGAAGAAATAAAATACAATAGTATTAGCAGTATCGCATTGTTGCTTAAAGGACTGCTTTTTGTAATAATAATAATTTTAGGTATTTAAAAGTGCAATTTACCAAAATATGAGAGCCCTTACAACATTGAATTGTCCACACATTTAAACTGAAAACAAGTCCCTCAATGCCGGAGTGCAATTACAACGGTGCGACTAGCCACTATAACATCAAGAAATTATTGTCTGCTCATTAGTCGTCATAATTTCATGCACAAGAGGAGAAAGCTGAATGTCCCACTGCATGGCTCAATTCATAAGGATGCCAGTTCTAGCTGGTTAATGATAACGTGTGGATCAACCTTCAACTCCAGCCCTACGAACTGTTGCACATCAGTTCACCTGCCAAAAAAATCAGCTGCAGGTTTAAAATTATAACCCTTTAAATAGGATGGACATCTAACCAGTTAAAGTTTGTTGAAAAAGTAAAAAATGGGAGTGGATTGCATCTAAACCATAAATTTGACAAAATCATTTCTTAAACCTACCTCATCCCATGACCAAAACTTCTGATTTGGTACTACACTTGGTCTATGTCTGTACTCCTCCAGAGGAGGGTCCAGTAAAATCACATCAAACTTTGTCTCCAGTTCTGCCAAATCAAATGTCTCTAAGTCACACTGTAAGTACCTGAGAAAAAATATCAAATGCAATTACTGGATTAATACTTACACATGACTTACACTGAATAAAATAAAGATTACCATACTAGTAAGATTATTATAGCAGAGCGAGACGAGAAAAGGCCTTCAAAGATTACCATAGGAGTAAGTTTATAATAGCAGAATGAGACGAGAAAAGGCCTTCGAAGATTACCATAGGAGTAAGATTATAATAGCAAACGAGACGAGACAAGGCTTTCAAAGAGAACCATAGGAGTAAGAATATAATAGCAGATCGAGACAAGAAAAGGCCTTTAAAGATTACCATAGGAGTAAGAATATAATAGCAGAACAAGACCAGAAAAGGCCTTCAAAGATTATCATAGGAGTAAGATTACAATAGCAGAACTAGACGAAAAAAGGCCTTCGAAGATTACCATAGGAGTAAGATTATAATAGCAGAACAAGACGAGAAAAGGCCTTCGAATATTACCATATGAGTAAGATTATAATAGCAAAACGAGACAGGAAAAGGCCTTCAAAGTCCCTCGTAATATATAATATGGCTCTTAAAAAGGTTGAAAGTAGGTAGTTTATATATGTTAAAAAGGGCAACTCTGCAACTAAATTACAGGACGATTGAAACCAAAGGATGAACGGTCAGTGGGGTGCTAAGCTGCAATGATTTGATGTGCTTGTATTGTGAATGGCTTTTAGCTTGTAATGGTGAGTTTTGCCATCTTCCATAACTAACTCCTATTTTTCTAATCACAACGGATTTAAAGAAAATAATTTGCCGTTCAGTCTTATAATTGTGGTGAAAATCATACTTCCCGTTTTAGCACCAATAGTTTTGAAAACCTTTCAAAACATTAAAAATGACAAAGCTTAATCAGAGCAACTCAAAAAAAAAAAAATTGTTTCGGAAATATGACTGATCAAAACTTGATGCTTCAAAATTATTTCACACATTTGTAGTGTATGAATGAGCTCAAAATCTTTATATCATTCTATGTATTTCCTTTTCTCTATTTCTGTTGATGAGAATTTCTTTTCAAGTTTCATGATGATTGAGGATATATTTATTATCATAAAGTTTCTTAGCATCAGCTTTTTCTCTTCAAAATATTCTGATAGGGGATAACATAATGGATTAAGATACACAATAAAGGTCTTTTCATTCATACTTGCATGCTGTATCTAAACATGAATTTCAAAAACAATATCATCATGTTTTTATAGAAGTATTTTAAAGTCATTTTAGGTCATTTTAGGTTTTAAAAACATTTTACTTAATTTGCCTAACAACGCATATATTTCTCAAAACCTTGATAATACTTATGGAACTTATTGCACATATGTAACAATTTGTAAATACTGCAAAGAAACTAAAAACTTGTAGACTACCTTGTGAAAAAGTTTATGGTTCCTTAAAGTGAGTTTTTGTGATTATTTATTAAAATGGATTTGTAAACTGTCATCACTGAACATTTCCAAAGTGTCTCAAGTGGCTTGGAACTAAGCAAAAATACTTCAGGATAAACCTATAAGGACTGATTTATGACCTTTACCATCAATATCAGTAACTATATTACCTCAAGAGAGAAACATTCACATAATTCCATGCCATGTTTCATCATGTTCTCAATTGACCTCACACTATGTACTGTAGTCATGGTTACAATCATATAAATCTCCTTTTAGCCAATAGTTTTCATTCAGGTGTCACTTCCAGATGTTACAACCCCATTAATAATTCAACACTGTAGGTCAACATTTTTATCATTGTGGATCAGTTTCTGTTCCAATTAAGTTTACTCTCTGCAGCATGTTGGTAATATTCACATAAACTATTCAATTTGTTTCATTCTTCTAATGAAAACAATTTCTTACATGTCACTAAATGACCTTTAAGGTATGTCATGTTAATTTGGATCTCCTATGTGCTGCAGTACAATGCACAGGTACATGCTTCATGTTATTGTAATGTAATGTGTAAAAGTAAGGTTTTTCATTGTGGAGTGATTTTGGAATTACAAAAACATGCCTTATTGTGTCCTTAAATGACCTATATAAGGGTGTTTCAGCTGACGTCATTAGGTCACATGACTTTGTTTACATCGTAATTTTGTCGGTCAAGAACACTCATCTGCTGTACACTTAATTAGACTTACATACGTTTGCATGTTTTTAAAGAAGATTATTTTTTTGTAAGATGATTATGCTGGAATGTTGCTGTGCTGTTGGTTGCACTAATAGTTGTGTGCGGGGGGGGGGGGGAATAAAAGACATTTTCTCAATTTCCATCTGATCCTGATCGACGTTCAAAGTGGGTTTCTGCTGTACGACGCAACAGCTTTCAACCTACGGCTCATATGATTTGCAGTGAGCACTTGTAGGCTTTGTCAGAGTATAACAATTAATCAGCAGGCGTTAACATTACAGTTACTCTTCGTAAACCCGTTGAGTAAATAAAACTTAAGAAAAATATGAAGTAAAATTGGAAGCGAACAAAAAATTGCAATTAGTAAAAATTCCCTGAACTGGTACTTGTAGGTATGTTTGTTGAACGCGTGATGTGACTGGGCCGTGTAAAGATGTGTGAAACGCAACGACATCGCTGCCCTGCAAAATGGAATCCAGTTGAGTTAAGAGTCACGTGATGAAATCCCTCTATACTACTGTATGTTATATCAAACTTGCCAAAGGAAAGTTTACTCATTTAAACTCTTTTCTATTTGATAAATCTAATTAATGTGGGTTTACCTAGGCAGCCACGTCCTTTCTTTTTGGACTTCTACAGCCAAGGGTAAGGAAGCCATGACCCCATATCATACCCTTTAAATTTCTACATTAATATTTAGGCCTTCAAACTATTACCCCCATGATGTTAAATATTAACCACTTACATTTTTACCCAAATTGCATGTTTTTTAATATATGTCCCAATCAATCCTACGTATGCCCTGTTTACTAAGCAGAAGTGATGTCACTGAGTTGTCACATCCAGTATACCACCATATAGGGGTAATAAAATTGCTTCAAATTAGCAAGTTTCAAGAAAACTTTTGAATGCTTGATACTGTATTGGAAGTTTATAAATATTATTCCAACTCTACAAGAACACCCTTTAAAAAAGGGGCCGTTGTGGCCTTTAATCTTTTTTATGGATAGAAATAAAGAAATTAAGAAAGAGAACAGAATGATGTAGGTTTTATTTTATCATAAAACAGAATAAATACAATAAATAAAGATGAACTTCAACTTGATTCTCCTGAAATAAATTTTACCCACGCTGAACTTGGCAGTTTGCAAGAATACAGTGTGTACATGATGGTGAACTGATGGAAAGTGGCATACCCACGCTAACAATTTCTCTAGTTAGCGGCTCTTAAAGTTTCAGAATGCATCCGGTGAGACTAGCCTCATTCATCTCAAATAACAATATTCTCCTTCACTATAACTTTGTGACTCTTCAAAAAATATATTTTGGTGTAATAAATATTTTCTGTTATGTTTCTGAAACAGTAAAAATGTCTAAATAATACAATTCTTTATATCATGTTTTAAACCTGGCTATTAAAATATCTGATTCGCAACAAAAAATTTCATCTACATTCCTCAATGTTGCCAATTTACATTATTTTTGCAAACAAAAACAATGCCATAAATTTTTTAATAAGCATTGCTGAAATTGATTGTAGTGCTGTAACTGTTAAAATACAACCTTACAAAAAAACCACTTAATTTAAGTCCATATTCTCTTCATTAAATAAAATATTTAATATAATTCTCAATTTAAAGATGGTGGATTTTGAGCATGTAGTCAGCAATACTAGTCCTGTCATGTCCTGAGAGTGGTAACAGAAAATATAATACGCACCCAGAATTTAAAGATTTTCACTCTTTTAAAGTTTTATACAAAATACCAACCCCCTTTCAAATTCAATTCCTATTGTTGAGAAAGTGCCCTTTTTAAATCTAACAAAATAATAAGCACCCAGAATTATTTTATTTTTTGCCCTTTTATACTAATATGAATTCCCCTTTCAATTTCTGGCTATGGGCCTGATAAGCAAGTAAGTTGTTGAGATTTCTTGTTATAAAGACAGAATAATTTCTTGTTATAAAATCAGCATGAAGGCTCAATTGCAAATATATTTTTTCCAATTCCATTGCCATTAAATGATACGATTTGGGTTTCATAACTACAAGAACAGCAAATATAATTTTACTTCAGATAGTGTCCTTAAGTATACTTCACGTTAAACTTTAATCCATTTCCTGCCCAGTCCATCAGTTCTATCAGGAAGTTATATTCTGGTTCTAGGCATTCACAAAGAATGTAATGTTTTGACGTATTCAAGCACATCAGTCCAGGATGTTCGCAGTTCTTGTACAATATAAAATAACACATGTATAGCCAACTTCCGCAGTAACTACAATAGGGTTCCTTGTTTCAGCTCACTGGCTAGAAATACTCTTTATTGTGGCATGTTTTGCTTACCTGTTTTTATAATGGTAGTGTCGGACAAATATTGCAAATTGGACTTTGAATGGATTTTAGTTGTATATTTTTAACGTTTTACTACATCCTGATTCCTACTTGGAAAAATAATAACACAGTATTAAGTTTTACATTTTTCAGAATATATCAAAATTATTACTTGATTTATGAATGTTTGTAATTATTCTAAGATTCTTAAGGGAGCGTATGAAAGATGGCGGATTTCTGGCATGTACTTTACAATACTAGTCCTGCCGTGTCATGAGGGCCACGACAGAAAAACATCTTACTCTCACTACTTTTGACTTGTATGATTCTACATCAGTGTCTATTGTAAACACAATTAGTAACCAATCAGCAACACATGTCAATGCATTGTCCATATGATTCTACATCCGTGTCTATTGTAAACACAATTAATAACCAATCAGCAACACATGTCAATGCATTGTTCATATGATTCTACATCAGTGTCTATTGTAAATACAATTAGTAACCAATCAGCAACACATGTCAATGCATTGTTTATATGATTCTACATCAGTGTCTATTGTAAATACAATTAGTAACCAATCAGCAACACATGTCAATGCATTGTTCATATGATTCTACATCAGTGTCTATTGTAAATACAATTAGTAACCAATCAGCAACACATGTCAATGCATTGTTCATATGATTCTACATCAGTGTCTATTGTAAATACAATTAGTAACCAATCAGCAACACATGTCAATGCATTGTTCATATGATTCTACATCAGTGTCTATTGTAAACACAAATAGTAACCAATCAGCAACACATGTCAATGCATTGTTTATATGATTCTACATCAGTGTCTATTGTAAACACAATTAGTAACCAATCAGCAACACATGTCAATGCATTGTTTATATGATTCTACACCAGTGTCTGTTGTAAATACTATTAGTAACCAATCAGCAACACATGTCAATGCATTGTTCATATGATTCTACATCAGTGTCTATTGTAAACACAATTAGTAACCAATCAGCAACACATGCCAATGCATTGTCCATATGATTCTACATCAGCATCTATTGTAAACACAAATAATAACCAATTAGCAACACATGTCAATGCATTGTACATATGATTCTACATCAGTGTCTATTGTATATACAATTAGTAACCAATCAGCAACACATGTCAATGCATTGTTCATATGATTCTACATCAGTGTCTATTGTAAATACAATTAGTAACCAATCAGCAACACATGTCAATGCATTGTTCATATGATTCTACATCAGTGTCTATTGTAAATACAATTAGTAACCAATCAGCAACACATGTCAATGCATTGTTCATATGATTCTACATCAGTGTCTATTGTAAATACAATTAGTAACCAATCAGCAACACATGTCAATGCATTGTTCATATGATTCTACATCAGTGTCTATTGTAAACACAATTAGTAACCAATCAGCAACACATGTCAATGCATTGTTTATATGATTCTACATCAGTGTCTATTGTAAACACAATTAGTAACCAATCAGCAACACATGTCAATGCATTGTTTATATGATTCTACACCAGTGTCTGTTGTAAATACTATTAGTAACCAATCAGCAACACATGTCAATGCATTGTTCATATGATTCTACATCAGTGTCTATTGTAAACACAATTAGTAACCAATCAGCAACACATGCCAATGCATTGTCCATATGATTCTACATCAGCATCTATTGTAAACACAAATAATAACCAATTAGCAACACATGTCAATGCATTGTACATATGATTCTACATCAGTGTCTATTGTATATACAATTAGTAACCAATCAGCAACACATGTCAATGCATTGTTCATATGATTCTACATCAGTGTCTATTGTAAACACAATTAGTAACCAATCAGCAACACATGTCAATGCATTGTTCATATGATTCTACTCCATTGTCTGTTGTAAATACTATAAGTAACCAATCAGCAACACATGTCAATGCATTGTTCATATGATTCTACATCAGTGTCTATTGTAAACACAATTAGTAACCAATCAGCAACACATGCCAATGCATTGTCCATATGATTCTACATCAGCATCTATTGTAAACACAAATAATAACCAATTAGCAACACATGTCAATGCATTGTACATATGATTCTACATCAGTGTCTATTGTAAATACAATTAGTAACCAATCAGCAACACATGTCGATGCATTGTACATATGATTCTACATCAGTGTATATTGTAAATACAATTAGTAACCAATCAGCAACACATGCCAATGCATTGTCCATATGATTCTATATCAGTGTCTATTGTAAACACAATAAGTAACCAATCAGCAACACATGTCAATGCATTGTTCATATGATTCTACATCAGTGTCTATTGTAAACACAATTAGTAACCAATCAGCAACACATGTCAATGCATTGTTCATATGATTCTACATCAGTGTCTATTGTAAACACAATTAGTAACCGATCAGCAACACATGTCAATGCATTGTCCTTATGAGCACCAACAATATATATCCTCCAAAACATGTGTCCAATGGTAATGAATATCTGCTGTATACACCTGCTATTACCGTCCAGAAACTGTGTTGTATTTGGAACTGTGATACTCCACATGTAAGTATCATTTTGGCTGTTGTGCTCTCGAAAACGTTTTGGAGCAATTCAAGTCATTTGCAGTATTAAAATTAAGTCTTCCAAACTACATGTCATACCAAGTTTAATATTGTGCCTAAGAAACAATACAGCAGTAACATTTGTATTACAACAAAAATGAATTAAACTGAACAAAATGAAGTAAAAACTTCCACCTGTCTCATCAGAACAAGTATAAACACTTCTGGCATGTATTACGGATTCTTAATGGAAAGGTACAGTAATTCGTAAGCAATAAGCCTACATTGTAAAAATTGAAATTCTTTTTTATGATCAATAAATGCATAGTAAAAATTGAAATTCTTGTTTATAATCACTTAAACATTGTAAAAATTGAAATTCTTGTTTATGATCAATTATGCATTGTAAAAATTGAAATTCTTGTTTATGATCAATGATGCATTGTAAAAATTGAAATTCTTGTTTATGATCAATAAATGCAATTTAAAGTTGAAATTCTTGTTTATGATCAATAAATGCATTGTAAGAATTGGAATTCTTGTTTATGATCAATTAAGTATTGTAAAATTGAAATTCTTGTTTATGATCAATAAATGCATTGTAAAATTGAAATTCTTGTTTATGATCATTTAAGCATTGTAAAAATTAAAATTCTTGTTTACGATCAAATATGCATTGTAAAATTTGAAATTCTTGTTTATGATCAATGATCGTTGTAAAAAATGAAATTCTTGTTTATGATCAATAGATGCATTGTAAAAATTGAAATTCTTGTTTATGATCATTTAAGCATTGTAAAAATTAAAATTCTTGTTTACGATCAAATATGCATTGTAAAATTTGAAATTCTTGTTTATGATCAATGATGCGTTGTAAAAATGAAATTCTTGTTTATGATCAATAGATGCATTGTAAAAATTGAAATTCTTGTTTATGATCAAGTAAGTATTGTAAAAATTGAAATTCTTGTTTATGATCAATAAATGCATTGTAAAATTTAAAATTCTTGTTTATGATCAATTAAGCAATGTAAAATTGAAATTCTTGTTTACAATCAATTATGCATTGTAAAATTGAAATTCTTGTTCATGATCAATAACGCATTATAAAAATTGAAATTCTTGTTTATGATCAATTAAGCATTGTAAAAATTGAAATTCTTGTTTACGATCAATTATGCATTGTAAAAATTGAAATTCTTGTTAATATTCAATTGCGCATTGTAAAATTGAAATTCTTGTTTAAGATCAATTATGCATTGTAAAAATTAAAATTCTTATTTATGATCAAGTATTGTAAAATTGAAATTCTTGTTTATGATCAATAAATGCATTGTAAAATTTAAAATTCTTGTTTATGATCAATTAAGCAATGTAAAAATTGAAATTCTTGTTTATGATCAATTAAGCATTGTAAAAATTGAAATTCTTGTTTACGATCAATTATGCATTGTAAAAATTGAAATTCTTGTTAATAATCAATTATGCATTGTAAAATTGAAATTCTTGTTTAAGATCAATTATGCATTGTAAAAATTAAAATTCTTGTTTACGATCAATTATGCATTGTAAAAATTGAAATTCTTGTTAATAATCAATTAAGCATTGTAAAAATTGAAATTCTTGTTTACGATCAATTATGCATTGTGAAAATTGGAAATTCTTGTTAATAATCAATAATCCATTGTAAAATTGGAATTCTTGTTTATGATCAATTAAGCATTGTAAAAATTGAAATTCTTGTTAATATTCAATTAAGCATTGTAAAAATTGAAATTCTTGTTAATAATCACTTAACCCTTACTCTCCCAAGGTTCCAAAAATAGAATAAACTATTTCTGAAATTTTTGGAAAGAGGATTTTTTCAGCACTTTCTGTTCCATTTGTACCAAAACAAGTTCAACTTTTATGAAAGCTAACATGTTGAACTTTCCAAAATGTGCATATTTCGAACTCAAATATGCAAATTAGGTCATTGAATTAGCATATTAGGTCTCCAAACATTCTATCTTTATGACACGCTTGTGCCTTGTGGCTAAATAGCAAAAAAATATGGATACAATTTCTGAATCGTCCTTGAAAAGACCTTTCATTTGATACTATTCATGGATTTTTAGGAATCAGAAGAAAAAAATAGCGCAAATATGAAAAATTGGGTACATTTTGACCTAAAATTATCCCCGATTCTGTGAATCTATCTAATGGCACTAAATTTTCCGAAAAAAAGCATTTTCCCCTTCTATGATGTCCAAAACTAATAGAATGCAGAAAAACAAGATGTTTACATCATCATTTGCAAAAAATGAAATAAGAAATTATGCAAATGATATGCAAATTAGGTCATTTACCTCATTTATTATGCACGAAAGTGTTTTTTGTTTATTTCTGACCCAATTTCAGCCATTACAAGCTTCACAGCTACTTTTATGTTGATAGACTATGCTGATTATCTATTGGACACTTACTTCTGTCCATTCTACATGGAATTCATAAGAAATGTTTGCCGAAAAGGTCCAAATTTGTAAAGTCTTCTGCTATACCTTGTTGCTGCAAATAGAATAAAAAATAAATTAAAAAATTGCAACTATATTCATTCAACTTACTTTAGTTTAGTCTTCCCATAACCAGTTACCGAAGACCTCGTGTCGATCCCGGTCACTCTCCACCAGTACTTCCCACAGATGATAGTCTTTATCGGCTGCAGGGATGACCAACCGACCGTTGTATCTCCTGCAGCCGAGCGTTCCGCTCTTCCTCCCTGGTTTTGAAGGCAGCTTTTTCCGCTGCAGTCGGATTTTCTTTGAGTGGTGATGGTGGCGAGACTGCAGCGGAAGGCCTGGAAGAGGGGCCTGGGCTCATCTTCAACTGTCTGTCCCTCTTCCGCTTGGGTTGGGGAGTAGCGGGCGGCTCGTCCTCTTCAAGCATACGCATAACATGTTATCGCATAACATGTTATCGCATAACATGTTATTGTGGTTTCTAGTAGTGGGCGGCTCGTCCTCTTCAAGCATACGCATAACATGTTATCGCATAACATGTTATTGTGGTTTCTAACCTGCCCCACAATTTTGTGGTAACCGTGGGGACAGACTTTTACAGCCGGGAAGCCCGGGGTACATACAGGGTCCAAAATGTTTGTTTTATCGATCTAGTCATCACCACAACAGTGGCATAGCCAGGGGGAGGGGAAAAGGATCATGGTCCTAAAAAATGGGGCATAAAAATAATGTACCGGTACTAGGTTTATATACAAGCATTTTCTTCTAAATGGGCCTGGGGCACCCCCAACATGTGTATTTTGCCCTAACATGGAACCCCTACTCCACTTTCCCCCCATAAAATTGTGATTTCGGCCCCTGAAATAATGGAACTTGGATTTTGTGATATTGGGAATACACATATTTCAGTAGGCCTAAATTTACAATTTTGCCATTGGGAAATACATATATTTCAGTCCATTTAGAAATGTTATTATTGGGGTTCAGCTTTCATTTGTTTCATCCGGGCTATTATAGAAAGGACCTCAATCCTTTTTTTATATGTGATTTTAGTGTCCTTTTACTTGTTTATCGTAACAAGCAAAAAATCCCGCTAATTTATCATTAGAATTCTGTAAGCCTTATTTTATTACTACACATTTACAATGTAGCACTTTCGCTATTTTTGGAAGAAAACACTCACCAACTCCGTAATTTGGAACAGATCACTATCCATCTCAGCAGGCTCTATATTCTCCTCTTCCTTAATCTGGTCGAGTTCTGGTACATCTTCTTCATCAGAAGTACCTTCCGACCCCTCTGAGTCATCATTATTCTGAAGAAAACATAGGAGTCGGAAGGCACGTTCGACGTTGTAACTTGTATTTCGCCATTTTGTGATGTCGAATGTGCGAAGAAAAAAAAAGACGCAAATTGATGTCATCATCAGAGACCTTTTAGGCAAGTAGAGGGGGTGCATCTGTTATTGTAATAGTTCATCTGAACGATCTATTTCTCCTTTACCCGTAGAGATTTTGAAAATTCCAATACAATATTTGGGCCTTTTTTTATATTTTTTTCATCAAAAAAGGTCAAAAATGGCCCAAAATCACAAATTTTGGCATATTTTCTCCAACAAAACACAAACATTGACTAAGTACAAGTAAAAATCGTGTAGCAACCAACAATTCAAACTATCTTTATACTTTACCTGAAGAAAAAAAATTAGAAAAAATATTCACGTATGACATTCGTCTTTCAAAAAAAAAAAAAAAAATGCCGTTTGTTTTTTTAAATGCACTTTTTTGTAACGATTTTACTCAAAATTTTTCAATCTAACCCCCCAACAAAATAACCATATTATGAAAGATCTATTCAATCTGGTTTGAATGAACTTATTTGCAGCTCTATAGGATTTTGGGAAGGTACTCAAAAACATTTTTGGAAAATGGATCGTAACTGTCACGGTCACCGTGACGCTGGGAGAATAAGGGTTAAGCATTGTAAAAATTGAAATTCTTGTTTACGATCAATTATGCATTGTAAAAATTGAAATTCTTGTTTATGATCAATTATGCCAGCTTTATTTAAGATGTTCTGCATGATAGGTACTGTAAGCAACAAGTTGTCCATGATAATGAAGTAATGTAACAGAACATACATTGGTGGTGAGTTGGTCCTTGTAATCAATTCATCCTTCAGACGGATAAGCTCTTTTAGTTTTGGGTACTCTTCAAATCTGTCTCCCATACCTGTGAGGGAATATTCAAAAGAATAATGAGCAAAGAATGAATTGATGATTGATGGCTTGTCACAAAATGTCATGTCACAAAATTTCAAATTTGTCACATGTCTCAAATGTCACATAATTTTTGGTACCTTTTGCACAGAATGTCACATCAGTTTTGACTCTCATATTTGATTGGCATAGATTCACACATCATGACCAGTTGACCAGTGATACTCATAGAAAGGATCATTTTCATTTGATTATGTCTGTTTCATGAAAAATGGAATCCACCACTAACATGCAACATCAAATTACCAATGAGTGTGAGTGAAGGGGTAGTAAAACATGTCACAAAATGTCAAACAAATCTTAATATAACTGTTTAGGTTCATTTTGTCACATTTTGTCACATTTTGTCACAAAACTATCAAAATGTCACAGATTTTTGGACAATGAAATTTTGTCACAAAATGTCACTGATGATCCATTCTCTGGATATGAAATTGATGTAAAACAATTGCTATTTATTGTACTATGGACAAGCAGAGGAAACAAACACTTAATTAATTACAAGTACCAAAATAATTTGCCAAAATCAGATATGAAAATAGACAGGTTAACCTAAACATTCATCACATTTAATATGCATATAAACACCTGAAAATCTTTATAAAAAAGCTGTAAAAAGGTCATTTTTGAAAATGACAATAACTTCCGTTGGATAATGATAGGTTTTGACATTTTCATGGATTTTGGGCTATTTAGCTTATGCTGCCTCTATCTGTGTTTAAAAACACATTAAAATATCACCAAAAACACAAACACTCAAATACTGGTGAAACTTCAGATAATTAAAATTACATTCGATTATCTCTCCAAAAAAATATGAAGAAAATACATCACAAAACCTCACCAAAATCCCGAATGAAGTTTTGGGATCTTTGTCCAGTATTCACAAAATGCTGGAGGTAGTCATTATGAGGATTTGCGCTTTGAGTTCCCTGTCAATGAGAAGAAAAAAAACATACCAAGAAGAAAACGAATAGTTGCAAAGAAATGTATAAGATTGTAGCATTCAAATTTCAACTAAAGCATACACAGTCCTGAATCATGCACAACAGCTTGGGAAGCTGCATACATTCCTTGTATACTCTCATTCTCTAACTGTGGGACTATACAGTTCAGCACCATACAGTAGAAGCATCAAACTTGAGAAGCGTAAATTGTTTTCATATATTGTTTTCAAACAAGTTTGCATCATGTTTGAATAGTTCCAGTCATCTACTCTACATTTAGCTACTGTGATGATAACTATTATTAAGAATTTTTGGCCCTTCAACCCCTCCAACCCGACACCCTCGATTTTCTCAAAATCAGGGGTAATCCATACCATTCAACCCGAAAGACACTTTACAATTCAACCAGCTATTGTTACACCATACACAACACAGAAGTAACCTATACTTTCTTAGCTGACTGCATCTTCATAGTCTATTCACAGTTCACTTGTTAGCAACCAGCTACTGTTACACTGTACACAATTGGTCATTCATCTGGTGTTCAAGCCACATAACTGCTGCTTAGTAAAGCAAATCAGATTAGTCCTTGGCTGAGCCTAAATATAAATATACATTATATTCTTGGGAGGACTTTGTGCAAAACCCATGAATGATTGATGGACCATTCTTTATAAGGTTGGTTATTTCCTCATGTATTACTGTACAATGTGTGCTTTGATTGATCAAAATATAATGGTTCAATTTGCCCTTATACTGATCAGCCAATCAGTAGTCATTTTAGAATGTATACCACCACATTTTAATCCTGATAAATGGTCTTAAAATAAGTTTACCTTGAAATGCTTAATTCAACATAGAAAGTTCACAAAATTTATTAACATTATACAATATGAACAAAAATATGACTAAAGCGGTTTTATAATGTGTAGCTATGTACCGTGCCATGTGGATGGCTGTAGTGTAGTAAACAACCAAATATTTGATGTCCGCTCACATCTGGTTCGGTCTCTGATTCGGTCTCTGGTTCGGTCTCTGGTTCGGTCTCTGGTTCGGTCTCTGGTTCGGTCTCTGGTTCGGTCTCTGGTTCGGTCTCTGGTTCGGTCTCTGGTTCGGTCTCAGGTTCGGTCTCTGGTTGCTTCTCTGGTTCGGTCTCTGGTTCGGTCTCAGGTTCGGTCTCTGGTTCGGTCTCTGGTTCGGTCTCTGGTTCGGTCTTTGGTTCGGTCTCTGGTTCGGTCTCTGGTTCGGTCTCTGGTTCGGTCTCTGGTTCGGTCTCTGGTTCGGTCTCTGGTTCGGTCTCTGGTTCGGTCTCTGGTTCGGTCTCTGGTTCGGTCTCTGGTTCGGTCTCTGGTTTGATCTCTGGTTCGGTCTCTGGTTCGGTATCTGGTTCGGTCACTGGTTCAGTCTCTGGTATCTAGTTTGGTCACTGGTTCGTTCTCTGGTTCAGTGTCTGGTTGGTCAACATGCAGCATTTTAACAGTCAAAATAGTGCTATGAGAGGCTGGAATAATTTCTTCCAAGCTATGTCATATGAAACACAATGTGATAGAAAGGAAAATTACATCTTCATCTTTCTATCAATTGTCCCACTGCATGGCTACCACCATTAAAAACCAGACATTACAAATGATACAAACTCCCTCGGTGCTAATAACTTCTTTCCAGCCTCAGTTACACCTACCATCCCACCATTTGTTCCACATTCGATACCATGCTACAGTACTTCCTTCCCTACAGGAAATCATACATGAAAAATCCAGATGCCATTCTACCACATGACCCATATGCCATCACACCTGCAATCAGGATGACATCCCATCATATGACTTGACTTGCCACCCTATCCCATATACCATGCCACCCCTGTCCAACATGCCATCCCTACCTGTACCAAACGCCGTACCACGTGTCATTCCACTGTCCCACATGCCATTCCTCCTTGTAACAAGTACCACCCCACCTATCCCACATGCCATCTCACCCTGTCCCACATTTCATCCCATCCTGTCCCCCATGCCATCCCACCTTCATCTTAATTCCTACATCTACCAATCATTGCGCCATCTTCCACCTGACATTCTTTCCTCCCATCCCCTCACTTAGAACTATCCCAATTGATATAAAGATACAAAACAGGTTAAGAATGTATTTTATATCATAAAAATGCAATAAATGATATGAAATCAAAAACAGTACTTTCCAGCATTATGTGATACTCCCAGGTTTGTGATTACCAAGGGTTTTTTAATTTTATTTTTGACCACACTTAAGTTTAAACAAAAACAAAATTACTTTTGACTTCCAATGGTGAGGAGGAAATGAACTGTCTACATAGAGCTGTGACCGTTTAGCGTGTACACTCTACACGCTCGCAAATTTTGTAAATGTTTACTAAATACTTCATTGCGAGTAATCGTTTTTTATACATTATAGGCCTAGTGTCTTGCCGTTAAAAATCAATATTCATGATTCAAATCACACACACCTTCGGCTGACAAAATTCCAATCAATGATTTTTTACAAACTGTAAACCTGATTAGCATAATCCTTTTTAAATGTGCGAACCACAAACGCGCAGTAATCACCAATAAATGGGGATATTATGCACTTTGATTTCGCCGAAATCTGAGTAATCTAACTTGTAAAATGCACCGCGAATGTGCAGCAGTAACCAGTGAAACTAACAATAGGCCTAACGTTATGCCATAAGGCTGTAAATCCCACGCAATCAAGGCCCGTTTCATCGACCAAATATCACTTGAATCGTGACAATCAGTACATTTACATGTAAATATTACCTTATGATTTAAATCAATTTTGCAAGAAAGAAAAATATTGCATAATAAATAAACAGAAAATGGTTTTAACAAAGCTGAAATTCTGCATGCTTTGCAAACATGGCGGCCATTTTTTCAAGAGGACTGATATTTTAGAACTTCCTGGTGGTGGTGGCGTAGTTTTGAAATGTTTTACGGCGAGATATATCATAGGCTTCAGTATGCAAGATTTTCACAGAACTTTGAAAGCCGTGAGCGAATAGGACAAAAAAGTTACGCGATGTTGAGTTTAAATGACATTCAAAGAAAGTTATCTGTTCTTTCTAAACTGAATTTCCATGCATATTTTCCATAAAAATGATGATTTGTACTGTAGAAGTAAACTTTTTACGATTTGGAGAGCAAAACTCAGCATCTATTTGGGCAATGGAGTCAGTACTTTTGCCATACTGGTTGCACGATTTTTTTACTTCGCCTCGTAGTTTTAGAGCAATTTTGGTGTATTTCCGAAAATTACGGTACTAAACTCGGGTACACGATACACGCTCGCTTTTTTTGGCGTGTACACGTTTACTAAAATCCCTAAATGTTCACAGCTCTATGTCTACAGCACAGTGTCTCATACCTTAAGTAAAACAGCATAAAGGGAAAGAAAAAAATGAATTTTAAACAGTTAAAAATGTTTTGCTTTTTACTGTAGTAAGTACTGTATATGATACAGAATTGCTTTTCACAGTAGTAAGTATATGCACTTTGATTTCAGATTTCAGAAATGATACAGAATTGCTTTTCACAGTATTAAGTACTGTATACAGAATTGCTTTTCACAGTAGTAAATACTTTATATGATACATGATTGCTTTTCACTGTAGAAAGTACTGTATATGCTTTTCACAGTAGTACATTAAGTACTGTATATGATACAGAATTGCTTTTACAGTAAGTAACTGTATATGATACAAAATTGCTTTTCACTGTGGTAAGTACTGTATATGATACAGAATTGCTTTTCACTGTGGTAAGTACTGTATATGATACAGAATTGCTTTTCACAGTGGTAAGTACTGTATATGATACAGAATTGCTTTTCACAGTGGTAAGTACTGTATATGATACAGAATTGCTTTTCACAGTGGTAAGTACTGGATATGATACAGAATTGCTTTTTACAGTAGTAAGTACTGTATATGATACAAAATTGCTTTTTACTGTGGTAAGTACTGTATATGATACAGAATTGCTTTTCACAGTGGTAAGTACTGTATATGATACAGAATTGCTTTTCACAGTGGTAAGTACTGTATATGATACAGAATTGCTTTTCACAGTGGTAAGTACTGTATATGATACAGAATTGCTTTTCACAGTAGTAAGTACTGTATATGATACAGAATTGCTTTTCACTGTAGGAAGTACTGTATATGATACAGAATTGCTTTTCACAGTGGTAAGTACTGTATATGATACAGAATTGCTTTTCACAGTGGTAAGTACTGTATACAGAATTGCTTTTCACAGTAGTAAATACTGTATATGATACATAATTGCTTTTCACTGTAGAAAGTACTGTATATGCTTTTCACAGTAGTAAGTACTGTATATGATACAGAATTGCTTTTCACTGTGGTAAGTACTGTTTATGATACAGAATTGCATTTCACAGTGGTAAGTACTGTATATGATACAGAATTGCTTTTCACAGTGGTAAGTACTGTATATGATACAGAATTGCTTTTCACAGTGGTAAGTACTGTATATGATACAGAATTGCTTTTCACAGTGGTAAGTACTGTATATGATACAGAATTGCATTTCACAGTGGTAAGTACTGTTAATGATACATAATTGCTTTTCACTGTAGTAAGTACTGTATATGATACAGAATTGATACCAGAGAAACATGATGGATCAGGATAGCACTTTATTTCTCTATCCCAGTAGAAAATATTTTACAAATATTTGTTGAATTTCATAATTTTGAATGCAGCAAAATATATGTCAGAATTTGTTAGGCTTCCTCTTTCAAAATCAACTAAGTTTTAAAGGATTAGCTCAGGGGTCAAGCAAGTCTATCAGATATCCAAGAGGAATTCAAAAGAAACAAAATGGTGAAGAAAGTATTCAAAATTCCTATTCTGTTAAAGTTTGGTATTATTTGTGTAGAAACGACTGAAAACAAGACTAGTTGTGATGTCATTGCCCCAGATTCCTCAAAGTCTTTATGTATTCTATCATATTTTGTCCTGTGATTTTGTGGCTTAACCAGAAAACCAAAGGTTTTGAGGTTGCGACATGCAATATGCAATATGGATTTTCAATATTGTATAATAAGTGTTATTGTACAATGGGCTCAAAACAAAAATGACAACGAAATAACTCACACTTCTTACAAGAATGGAATTTCACAATTAGATAATTTCAATCATTTTTATCCTATTAACATCTATACACTTGCTAAGAACATAATTATTTCAAATATGAAACAAAACAGACATGCGGTTGTTAAAATATGAGCATTTCAAGAATTAAATTTATGCCTCCTCTATAACTGATGCATGCATGACCTTGCCCCCCAAAACAATAGCGCACATCTGCAGCCTGCAATCTGTGTACCACATACATGTAAACCTGAACCCCAGGTATTGTTCTTAAACACTGTGTTTACAGGCCTTCTTGAAAAAATCATGTTAAGCCCGACCCACTATGCAATATTAATCAAATTCAACATTTTTACATCATGAACATGTACACACCAGCTAACATCATAATTATTCCAAATATGAAACAAAGCAGCCATATGGTTGTTAAAATATAAGATTTCAAGATTTTTAAATGAAGCTCCGCCTACTCATTATTATGCAAGATATCACCATCAAAAACAATAGGGCACATCTATGGACTATGGGCTATCTGTGCACTGCATATGACATGAATCCCATGTATCGTTCTTGAGTTACTGTGTTTACGAGCTCTTTTCAACGAAATCATGTTAAGCCCTGCCTACTATGCATATTAGTTAAATTTAATGTTTTTATACCATGAGCATGTAAAGTACATACAACAGTAGCTAACCTCATAACCGTACTGAATATGAAACAACAAATATGCAGTTGTTAAAATATGAACCTTTAAAGATATAATTAAAATATGAGTATTTCAAATTTTTTACATTAAGCCCGCCTACTAATTAATATGCATGACACCACCAAAAACAATAGGGCACATCTACGGACCATGGGCTATCTGTGTACTACATATGACATGAACTCCCATGTAACGTCCTTGAGATACAAGCTCTTTTCAACAAAATCATGTTAATTCCGCTCACTATGCATATTGATGAAATTCAACAATTTTCATACCATGAACTTGTGCACACTAGCTAACATCATAACTGTACCAAACATGAAACTACAGATATGCAGTTGTTAAAATATTAACATTTTAAGATTTTTACAATAAGCCCTACCTACTCATTAAAATGTATGACATCACAACCAAAAACTATAGGGCACATCTATGGGCCATGGGCTATTTGTGTACCACATATGACATGAATCCACTGTACCGTAATTGAGATAGCATGTTTACGAGCTCTGCATCTCACACACACACACACACACACTCACACCATCATGACCACATTTGTTCCTAATGCTATCGCATACGAAACAAAAAACCTTGGGATATGTCAAACAGGTAGTAAAACTGATCTAGGAAGGGTATTTATAATGAACCATCTAGAGAAAGTTCGAGAAAAAGTAATTTAAATAGTGAAGAAAAAAAAAAAGCCTTTCTTTGAAATACATTAACAATTGTTAAGAATGTGAGGATGAGGATGCCAACTTTCCATAGTAGACTTACTACACCAGCCATTTCTACACAGTCAGACCTTTAAACTTGAATATCACCTTAACAAAATAACAACATTTGAATGATTTCTTCACCATTTTGTTTCTTTTGAAGTTCTCTTTCATACGCTATAAGATGGTCATGTTTGACCACTGAAATAATCCTTTAAAGTGGTCTTGTCATGCCTTCTAAAAAATTGAGATTTAACCTGAAATAGGTTTTCATATTCCTAAATTCAATAATCCGTCAAGAATTCCTGGTTCTACATCCAATTTCATGATGAAAACCGACTTGAAATTAATCATTTATTGCTTGCTCGAAAAAATTTGAAAGGATTTGTGACGCCATAACAGTTTGCTACGTCATTTCAGGGACTGCTGATCGTAAACAATGCATCACACATATACCACATACAAATAGCGTCTGATTACAAGAGTTTTTCGGGCTGTTCAGATCTTAATTTGTCATTTTCAAGTTCAAGCTATGATAAAAATGAACTGGAAATAAATGAAGAACAATCTCATAATGAAAGGATGTTGTTCCTTTCAAATTTAAACCGCTTGCAGACGAGAAAGAAGGATCAGGTTTACAACCCTTACACAGTCCTACAGTACAAAGCCTGCATATTCAGCATGAAATTCTTACTGTTTCGCAAGTAATATTTTGTTAAACATAATCAAATTAAAGTGTTTGCAATAACATCTACCATTTTTTTTTAATCTGATGGAAATATATAGTTTAATTATCAATGTTCAAGTCTCTGTCCTTGACGTTTAGTCAACATGAACTGAATAGTTTATCACGCAATTCCGTTTGTGTTTTAGATTTTAAAGAAATTTTTGTTAGTTTATTTTTTAAGTTTTGATATGCTAATAGGGACGGCTTGGCATATGGACACAATAATTACAATTCAGTTCTAATTGATCAACTTTTCTTCCTTCAATCATATTCCACACTATGTACAAAATCAATCATACAAACTTTCAACTGATTAAGTAGCCCAGTCGGTTAGGGCTTCGTCTTTTGAGTGAGAGGTTATGAGTTCCAATCTCACTGAGTCTTATTTTGTTCTTCCTTTATTTCTCTCATTTGAATTTTTATTACTCGCAGAATAATACAATTTTCATGTCAAGCTACTGTTTCAATCAAACAGAACAGGGGTAACAATCTGGCGTGAGCTGAATATGACACTGTACCCGGTAAGCTCCAAAAACTCAGTTCATGTCATGTGCACAAAATACGTCCAGAATCGTCTCGTTTTGTAGCCCTTTGCCATTGATAAACGACTTTTAGTTTGAGAAGTTATATAACTGCATCCTCCAACTACACAATGCTGCGGCATTTTGTTTAATATTTGCTTGAAAAATGTAATATTTTAGAAGAACAAACAGAGATACTATCGATATGAGTTATGAAATTTCAAAGATGGTCACACGTTATACGTGGCATCGATGCATTGTTTACATACAGTCATTCCCAAAATGACGTCATTTTGTACTGAGCCTTATTCCAGGTTTTTGCGTCAAGGTGACAAAAGATGCATTTTTCTATTGCAATTTTCCCGGAACCGATGGGGTTTTGTGCAGAAAAAGTTATATTTTTGCAAATCAAATAATCCAAATAACATAATTAATGTAAGATCCGAACCCCATGGCAGAACCACTTTTAGTTTTTAAAGCTACATGACATGGCACCAACTTAAGAATACTGTACTAAGGTCATCCTCACCAGTGTAACCTACATAGATGGCAAGAAAATAAGATCTTCTTCATATAATTTGTAATTAGCAGGAGGGAAATGAAATTCATAAAACATTTTTGTTCTTATCTTGCATCAAGCAAATGGAACCACCTGCCAAAAGAAGTAATATGTGCTACATCTATAAGTTTATTCAAAAACAGACTGGTTGCAAGAAATTTTAAAATCTTAACTCTTCTTTAATTGTATTTAACTTTACTATATACTTATTTATATTTATTCATTAACACTTCTTTATGAGTAGGCCTATCATCTTGTCCTGTTTTGCTTGTATTATTGTGTTTTTAAATATATAGCTTGTTATTTTACCACTTTTTCTGTGCATATATGCATTTTACTGCATTTGAGTATTTTTAGTCTAAAAGCTTGGCTTTATAATTTCTACTTCTTCCATCCTTTTTACAACCAGTTTTTAATTTTTTATTTGTGTTTCTAATTTTACAAATAAGAAACACAAATTAAAAATATTTCACCCCATCCCCCCAAAAATGTCATGTTTTTTGCCAATTGCCCTGTATTTAACCTTTCTAACACTCTTATTGCTATATTCATTCTTGAAGAATTTACAAATTTCCATTTGTTTTTTTTTTTGTTAATCTTTACTTTTCATTATCCTTTTAATCACACACTTATATTCTTTTCATGTATTCTACTGTTCGTACACTTTTACTGTTGCACAGGCCTCGCGTAAATAAAATTTGCAATTCAACAAACCCTTGTAACTTAAATTGTGAACTCCTGGCAATCACTGTAATCGTTTTTTGAGGAGAGACATCATTTTCTTCAATCTTCAGTATTCAAACTTACCTTCAGAAATGTGGATGAGTCCTTATAAATCTCCTCCATTTCTATCCCTGGCTCCTCCTCCTTCTCCTGACTGGTCTGGGAGGCTCTGATGGCATTCCCAGACACGGAAACTACCTCTGTTACTCTTTTTTTGGATGCAGGTAACTCTGCCGGGCTGGGCCTGTGACAAAAGAAAACCAAACCTCTAACTGAGATCTACTCTTATTTTTATCAAATTTTATGTCAACCAAAATTTCCTGAGGTTAATCTGATAAAATGACAGACAGGTGAGGTCGAAGCCATTTGCTATTCATAGTTTAAAGGAGACAAAAAGTCTCGACATAATCCTTATTTTATATGATAGAATTAAAAATAACAAATCTTCTGACCAAGTTTCATAACTCCTGAGGAAATCTAACACATTTTTTGTAATTATTAAAAACTTTTAATGCTACTACTAAATAGTACCATGCGAGCTGCCATTTTGATTTCAAACATTGCAGATTATAATGTCATCAGTCCAGCAGGATGTTGGAATGCTTTGTATTTCTTAATAATCCATCTCAAGTTTTCTAGCTAATGTAAAATTGTTTTCCTTTTGCAAGGGATAAGAACATTTTTGTGTACACATGAAAATGTCAAAACATGCTACTAAAACTACGGGTCACATTATTTTGGAATAAAAACATAATATAAACTTATAAAGAAATACATTACATTCCTTACTCTATGTTGGGGAAATAATGTTGTCATTAACAAGATTTTAATACAGAATTGAGCAAAATGGCAGCCTCCATGTGTTGACTTTAAAGATGGATGACTTGAGAAAGGAATGAGATTTTGACTTGCTGTTTTCTGTAGTTGGTTTAGATTTTAATCCTCTATCATATAAAATGAAGATTATATCGGACTTTATGTCTCCTTTAAGTACATAAAGTTGTGTCATGTAATAACAAAACTAGTTTTGTACAAAACAGAAATAAGAAGCAAGATAATTTAAGCAGTTCAATCTTCCAGTATCATGTGTGACACCCTTTATATCTGACTTGCATCCTTTTGCCCTTGCATTCTTCTTACCAGACGTTTGCATCTACTTCACCTAACTCTTGCACCCTCGTTACCTCACTTTACATGTACCCCACTCCTCAACCTGTTTCTCTGAACCATGTACCCTGTTGCCTATCTCTTCTCTTATGTTAGACTTCTGTCCATTTTGATGATTCATGCAATTAATGCCTTGTTTTCTCTGGCTTGCCCCTGGTATAACTTTGCCAATTGATGCTTGTTTGAATTACCTCTTGTGAATTTCATTTTTATCTGCACCTGGCTCGCTCTTTTTAGGAATTGCACATTCATTTCGGCTCTTCAAGACACTGGATAGTTTTGCTGAATCTGTGATACCCAGCTAAAGCAGATAGGATAAAAGAAAAAAAAAGTGTATATAACAACCTTTAAAACCTAAACTACTTTCGCTACCTCAAAGTGCAGTAATTGTGAAATATTGGCATTTAAACCCAATCGATACATGTATTTGAGTAGGTCAGAATTTTGATGGGTTTCTAGTGTTCCTGCAGCATGGTGTATTAACAGTGCTTTGAAAATATGTATGGGTATGTTTAAGGCAACATTACCTAAATTCCAGTAAAATCACAAAAATAGTCAAAGTTTCTGTCAGAATTTGACCTGGTACAGGGTGTTGCATCTTGAGGTGTTATTATGCCAATTTCTTTAATAATTTGCTGCTCTCTGGAATGGCATACACGTTCCTCACTCTTTTGCTCAGATTTGTATGTATATTTTTAATAGTATACCATTGCTTCGAGCACAGTAGGTGATTCTGACAAAATGTTTTGGGATTTCAGTCATACTCCCAACAACATACAGTAGGAGGGAGAGACAAATCTCATTTTCAAAGAATGAAATCAAGGTTAACAAAATATTAAGAATAAGATTTTCACTTGTCTTCCTGTTCATACATTACAAATTTTGCATGTGTCAAAAAATCTTCACATTACAGTATGATCAGCCATAACTAAAAAAGTACCCTTTACAAAATATAAAGTTGCTTTACTCAGAATTCTGATTAATTATAATGGGAAGTAGGGTAAAACTATATAATACAGGTTCACTTCAAAGTATATACCTGGCTGCCGGCAATGAAGTCATGCTTCATCGACACTATTATCATACATGAATATGCATTCTTCTTTAATTAAGATTAATAAGCCTACAGTCCACTCGACTTCGCTGCCCAACCTTAAGAGTTTCATGTCCAGGGATGCAAGAATATTTAAGTAAGTATAAAAACATTAAACAATTTGATCTTTTTTCTATGCAGCCTAAGACTTGTGAATCCTATGGTTGCCATTTCAAGTGTAGTATATAATTCTTCCTAAGTAGTATGGGCCTAACGATTTTGTACTTCGGCAAGAGTAGTACTAACAGAGAAGCATGGAAGCACATTCTATCCATTTCTCTGCAAAATGGTGAAATATCTCTTCAAACAGCTGCTGATGTCAGGACAAATGAGCAGAAATCCAGTAAGAAGCAGCAGCAAATAGTGCCATACAAACAAAACCTGATGCACCAGGCCGGCAGCCATATTTGCAAATCAAGAATGGGACTGTAGGCCTACAGCCACATAAGACTGCTTATCAACAACACTCGCTTCTCCATAGTTTGAATTTGAATCTGAATAGGTTTTGTCAGCAAAATTCCTTCTATAGAACATGAACGCTTAATGAGCTTTACAAAAGTATAAGAAAAAAAAACATTCAACAATATTAGGTGTTATATGCCCTCGTCTGAATACAGTAAGTTTAGCCTTGAAGCAGTTTAGATGGCAAAACTGCAAAAGACCCTGAATTTTTTTAATGTTCCTCTGTAGCAGGGCTTCACACTGACGACCTCGTAGCCCCGTAGCCTGTTCCTAAAACATTTCCCAAGTTTTCTGACTTCAATTAAAACCTCCACCATGTAGCCCATAGCCCTATCCAAACTTGAAGAGAAACCAAACTATGTAGCTCGTAGCCTATGAATATGTGTCGTTCTTAGATTAAGTCAGAGAATAAAGGTACCTCGTAGCCCGTAGCCTGTGCCCAAAACATTTCTCGAGTTTTCCGACCGCACTTAAAACCGCCACCACGTAGCCCATAGCCCTATCCAAAATTCAAAAAGACACCCAACTACATAGCTCATAGAGCTGTGAACATTTAGGGATTTTAGTAAACGTGTACATGCCAAAAGAAGAGAGCATGTATCATTTACACGCGTTTAGTACCGTAATTTTCGGAAATCACCAAAATGGCTCCAAATTTACGATGCTAAGTAAAAAAATCACGCAACCACTGACTCCATTGCCAAAAAAGACGATGAAATTTTGCTTTCCAAATCGTAAAAACTTTACTTCTACAGTATAAATCATCATTTCTAAGGAAAATGTGAATGGAAATTCAGTTTAGAAAAAACTTCTCTTCAATGTCATTTAAACTCAACATCGCATAACTTTTTTGCCGTACTGGCTAGGGCTTTCACTGTGAAATTCTTGCATACTATGATACCTCGCCATAAAATGTTTCAAAACTACGCCAGCACCCCAGAAGTTCTGCAATATCAGTCCTCTCGAAAAAAAGGCCGCCGTCTTTGCGAAGCACCTAGAATTTCAGCTCTGTCAAAACCTTTTTATGTTTTTTTATTTTGCAATATTTTTTCTTTCTTGTAAAATTTATTTGACTAATAGGTAATATTTATATGTAAATGTACTGATTGTCACGATTTAAGTATTTTGACTGTGTGTTTGTTGGTCAATTTAACAGCTTGTAAAACGGGGGGTTGATTGAGTGGGATTTAAAGCCTTATTAGGGCCTATTGTTAGTTTCACTGTTTACTGCAGTACATTCACGGTGCATTTTACAAGTTAGCCTACTCAGATTTTGGCTGATTACTGCGCATTTGTTATTCTCACATTTAAAAAGGATTATGCTAATCGGGTTTACAGTTTGAAAAAAGTCATTGATTGGATTTTTTGATCGAATGTGTGTGTGATTTGAATCACGAATGATCATATTGATCTTCAACGGCAAGACTGACTATGAAAAACGATTACTCACATTAAAGTATTTAGTAAACATTTACAAGGATTTGCGAGCGTGTAGCGTGTACACGCTAAACGGTCACAGCTCTAGTAACTCATAGCCCATTCCAATGAACACCACATGAATAAATGGGCCTTCATACTAGCCTGTAACTTATCTATATTCAAGCTAAAAAAAATACATACTTAGAAGAAAAAAACTTAGAAATGCAAGGAAAACAATAAAAAACTTTGACATATTTATGAGACTGTGTAGCCTCTTCATTTTCCAGGTATATTTCCGAAACAACAGGGTATTCTGCAATTAATAAGTTTAGACTTGGTGCATGTCTGGCCACAGGCGTTCCTAGCATTATGGCAACCTATATACTAATCTGTATATATATAACAAGGTGGGTCACCCTCCTACTGCCACTTTCGGAACAGTATATAAAAATTCCTCTTTTGACCTTTCACAAATCTTGATTACATTTTTTTTACTCAACTCTCATTTGCCGGAGACTCTCTTCTTCGTTTATAAGCCACAGTATTTGTTAATTTGAGATCTACAGAAGATGAATTTCTTACCCAATTTGACGTCCAATGCAAGACAATTTGCTATAAACCAAATGTCTTGAAGAAGCACCTAGCTTTTATTTTGACGTTAGCATGCAAAGAGGTTAATAATTCAAACACAAAGTTTGAATTATGTAAAAAACTTTTTATAATATATATATATATATATATATATATATATATATGTATATATATATATATATATATATATATATATATATATATATATATATATATATATATATATATATATATATATATATATATATATATATATAAATATATATACATATATATATATATATATATATATATTATATATATATATATATATGTATGCATGTATGTATGCATGTATGTATATGTATGTATGTATGTATGTATGTATGTATGTATGTATATATATATATATATATATATATATATATATATATATATATATATATATATATCTATATATATATATATATATATCTATATCTATATATATTTATATATTTATATATAGATATATATTTCATCAAATGTCATTGAACTATTACTTTTTATCAATGTCCTGGCTTCCCTCTATTCTTGTATGGTATTTTTTATAATAAGATTAGAAAAGCAATATGAAAGTGTCAAAACTCCTTTTTGTTTACATGCTGGAATCTTGTAAAAAACTTGAAATACTCTTCACCTAACTTTCATCATTTTCCATTTACTTCTCTCCTCCCCACCATGACCCCTTCCCCCTTCACCAAGGTGGGTCACAATCCTACGCGACTTTCGAACCATATATAAAAATTCCTCTTTTTAACTACTCCTGAATCCTAATTACATTTTTTTACTCAACTTACATTTGTCGGAGACTCCACTATTTGTTTATAAGCCACAGAACGGGGGTGTCTCAATGAGTTTTGTCCAAGATCGTTTGAAAAAATGTGGCAAACAGGCATTTTTTGTTGAGCATTTGAGGGCCTTTTTGAAGTATGTGGATAGTGTTTAACTTTGTTATGAAAGTTTGAGTCTGTCGATTAGGGGGCGGCAAGGTAAGATTTTAGTACCTGGAACTTAATATAAAGCTGAATTATTTCACTGAACCAGCGCCACCCAAAGTTTTACCTTGAAAATCGAGTAAAGATCACTGTACTTAATGAAACTTTCTATAATCTGTGGTAAAACAATTTTTATCTTAAGAAGAAATTCCCTTTTAATTTGTGTATGGACTTTATCAGACTATTTTCACTTTGTCAATTTCTAATCACTACATCTTCAACACAAAAAACGTATAAATTCGCTTTACTTTGTTCAAATAAAAGACAAAAATAATGACTACCAATTTGGTAAATTGGTTAGCGAAGGCAAGAGTGTGGCGCATGTCTAATTTAAAGATGGAATCTAACAGTTTTTGTTATTTACAAAATCGTGTCATATTTCTTTTATTTCATCAAATGTTATTGAACTGTTACTTTTTCATCAATGTCCTGGCTTCCCTCTATTCTTGTATGGTAGTTTTCATAATAAGATTAGAAAAGCAATATGAGAATGTCAAAACTACTTTTTTGTTTACATGCTGGAATCTTGTAAAAAAACTTGAAATACTCTTCACCTAACTTCCATTATTTCAGTCTCCATCTCAGCTACTTCTCTCCTCCCCACCATCCTACCCCTCCCCCCTCATTCCCTAAACGCCATCATTTCCCTTTAAATCCAAAATGTGCAGAACAATGCAGTAGTCAAAAATAAAGCACTCAGACATTCTGAAAAGATGAGTAGCAAACACAAGGCTTTTTTTTGCCGAAATAAAAAATAAAGCACATATTTCCTATCTACTTAAGATAGCACGGTGGGTCCAAAAGAAGTTAATGTTTTTTTTTTTATTGTATTGTCCTGAATTCTCAAAACAATTGAATGTCTGTTTTTTCCTTCGAAAAATATCATGACTTTCCTACATCAAATTATTTTTCCATTGACATTTACAATATTTTCACTCACTGAAATTTCTCAGACAATCTTGGACAAAACTGTTGGGACACTTACCAGCTTACCGGAAAGTTTGAATGTTATTTCTAATATTGATGTACAGCTATTTTCAAAAATGCAATGATGTAGATACTGCTAAGAGGCTCATACTTTGATCACATGCCTGTACCTCTAAGTTGTTGGTAAACAATATACCATCTCGTATAAACTGTTGAAATTTAAACATACCCATGTCACAACATCGGATGCCTATTTATTCTAAGTAAAATAGTTTGTTCAAAGAATGATTTTTTTCTTATTTCTTGCAGTAAAACTTCTATGTAATTAACTTTATACCTCAACTAGATAATCAACATCTTGAACTATACACTTTGTAAACTTTTAAATAAGATACTCATGTTACTACATCTCAAGCCAGTATCATCGAGTTTAAAAATAGTTTCTTCAAAATATAAAGAAATGAATATATCATTAAGTAACTCTTCTCTGTAGTCCACTGTATACTGTGGCAGTTGACAGATAATCAACATCTTACTAAACTTTGTAGTAAACTTTAAAATAGCATGTATCACGTTACTACATCTCAAGACAATATCGTCCAGTCAAAATAGTCTCTTTAAAATACAAAGAAATGAAAGGAATGATTTCAGGTCAAACATATTGCAGCACATGCACACAATACCTCATCATTAAGTGTGAACAATGCTCTTCACATATACTGTATGATCATTTGTTTATAAGCAAAATCATCATACCCACTTAAATTCAAGAAATAGCACATATACAAATATTTTCATTGCTATGCAAATTGGCTAATTATTATGCACACACAATCCCCCAACCACACTCAACTGAACAGTACCAATGCCATCTACCACTGAAGCAAATAGCAAGTTATTATCTCAGGTTAAATACTTTGTATGCAAGTCTATTGTTATGCAAATAACCTACTTAATATGCACACTACACCTCACCATTGAGTGTAGACAATGCTCTTCACATATATGATCATTTGTGTAAAACAAAATCCCCACTCCCAATTTAATTTAAGAAATATCATAGATGCAAATATTTCATTGTTATGCAGATAAGCTTATCAGTATGCACACACAACCCCAAATTATGCTCATTTGAACAGTGCCCATGTCCTCTACCCCTGCAACAAGTAACAAGTTATTATCTAAGGTTAAATATTTTATGCAAAGGTTTACTGTTATGCAAATAACCTAATTAATATACACATTACAACTCACCATTAAGTGTAGACAATGGTATTCACATATATGATCATTTGTGTAAACAAAATCCCTACTCCCACTTTATTTTAAGAGATATTATAGATACAAATATTTTCATTGTTATGCAAATAAGCTCATTAGTATGCACACACAACCTCCCAATCATGCTTATTTGAACAGTACCCATGCCTTCTACCTCTGTGCCAAGTTTAATGAATGTACACCATTTGTAAGTTATGAAAACTTTAACCACAATCTTGAACCAAAAACTTTAACCAAAACTTTAACCTGACAAATATTTTTATTATTATGCAAATAAGCTAATTAGTATGCACACACAACCCTCCAATCATGCTCATTTGATCAGTACCTATGTCCTCTACCCCTATGCCAATCACATGAATGTACACCATTCATAACTTAAGTTATGCAAACTTTAACCAAAACGTTACCAAACACAGACACCGAGGGTAATAGAATAGCTCTACTATTCTTTGAATAGTCAAGCTAAAAATCATTTTGAAAAATAATCACGAGAGAAACAAAATTTCAAATTACAATTTGCGACACTTTGATCTGCAAAGTCATACATAATTTACTAACAGTCAAATATAATGATGTATATCAAGGATAATGTCATCAGGAAGCTATAATTGATAAATTGTATAGTATATTTACAAAAGGGCAAAATCAATAATAAGTAGGGCCCACTAAAAAGAGATAAATGGGCCATTCCTTTCTGTCCTTTGCTATCATGATGGACCTGATCAATCATATGTTGAGTCCACTAAAAAGATATACAGTTTGACCTTTCTTTGTCTATGGGGCCTTTAATCATACGTTAGGCACACTGAAGCCTATAAGAACTGATAGATAGGCCCTAAAACAAAGAAAATTAACAAACAGAAAAAGTTAGATGGACTTGTCGTTATATACATTTTCTTTTACTTGCACATTGCCTAATCATTTAAATTATTTGCCTATACCCACCAAAATAGGAAACTGAACTATTCAACATTTTCAGCCAGGAAAGCAGAACAGTGCCATTTGCAGCCCCAACCATTCAAATATCACAAAATTGCTCACATCATGGTTAGGGCTGGTGTCAATGTGGACTCTCCATGGGGACCATTGAATGGTTGCACCGGGCCCTGATGCTGCAATGGTATGTCACTGTTTCTTTCCTCACCTTAATTATGAATTTTGACCAAAAGCCTCTGAAACCTATGATTTTTTTTTCTATACAGGCATATTAGATAAAGCCTACCTCAGCCTCATCATTAGGCTAATTTTTACAAGTATTTTCTTTATTAACCAAATAAATTCTTCTAGCTTTGATTTTTCTCCCAATAAGCCTCTCAGCATGTAGGTAACTTTATAAGTCTTATCATATCCAAAAAATAATTTGAATTGGTGTGTGCAGTGGCGACACCAATAATTGTAGGCGGTAATAATACTCATTTAGCAAACAAGAAAAGTCAAGTGTTACACTTTATCTTAAATTCATATAGCCTATATTAATTAACAGCACACAATGGAAAAATTTACCAGGTGACAATTGCTTCAGAAGAATACATTACTCTCTTGAGTTCATATACATATGTCAAAGTTCATCTTTGAATTGTTAACGTTAATAGTGGCTCTTTTCAACTTTCGACCAATTGGATCGAATTTCCTTTACAAGTGTTCACCATGATGTCATCGTAATCTTTACCCACTTGGTTTTTGTCAAATACTGTGGTGCTTCTCCATGACATCATTGTGGACATTTCTTTGGTTTGTAGCAAATTGTCGGGCATTGAACGTTTAATCGGAAAAAATGAAGAAATACTGTGGCTTATAAATGACGAAAGGAGTCTCCGGCAAATGTGAGTTGAGTAAAAAATGTAATTAAGATTAAAAGTTGAGTAGTCAAAATAGGAGTATTTATATACTCTTCAAAAATATATATATATATAGGAGGGTGATATACCTTGTTTTTATATAAATACATATATATATATATATATATATATATATATATATATATATATAGATTAGTATATAAAGGTTGCCATAACACTATGAAACGCCTGTGCTCATAATGCTAGGAATGTCTGTGTCTGGAGGTATTCTGGAGGTGGAACATCCGGGGATGTTGTGGTGCACGGCGACGTAACAATGTTTTTTTTTTGACGATCTCAAACTTCAGTCAAAGGGGAAAACAAACAAGTCAGTTATAATTGCAGTCAATGGGAGAAAACCCTATTTTTCAACAAATACTGGACAGAATTTATTCTTCTTCACAAATGTTGTGTATATAATTAAGTTTCCAACATATAGGAGTACCATTAATTTTCGCTGACTGGCTGAGGTGACACAAGTATTCATGAAAAATATCCCATTGACTGTAATGATAAAGTTTCCCCTCCAACTTAGCAAAATCGTACTGAGCCCGTAGGCCTACACGGTTACGTCTCTCCGACCTCGAGAATGAAAAAGCATTCCAATCTTTTAGCGTTTCGGGAAGGAGGAAGTATATACATTATTTTTAGCATAGGAAACGTAGAAATTCAAAAGGTTTCCTAGTCCGCCAACCATACAGTAGTCTACCAAGACTGACAGATGCCAACAACGAGTGAATGTACTTGTAGCCCTAAACCTAGTCTTTTTTTTCGCTAAACTACTGTATTTATATTCGCGTAACATTTTAAGCATGAGAGAAAAAAAGTTAATATTACAATAATAACACCTCCGATAAGGAAAATACCTGCTTGGCAATAAGTTTTCTTCTCATTTCTGATCTTTCTTTCATGGCTTTGAGTCCTTTCGTCCTATCAGACATTTTGTTCGTAGTCAGGGGGAAGCGATGAAAGATGAACAATACAGTAATACGCGAACTGGTAAAACTGGTCGTAACTATTCACACGGCGGCCGTGCAGAGCTAGCTAATCACTTGATTGGGCACATCACTATTATCTCTTTAATGTGCTTTGATCATGGAGGTACCACTTTAAAGTGGTACCTCCATGCTTTGATGTTAGTATTGTTCTAGCGATTGGAAAATTGCTAATGTCACTCCTATTTTTAAAATGGGTGTCCAAAGTTTGCCTTGTAACTATAGGCCAGTGAGTCTTACTGTTATGTGCAAGGTAATGGAGTCCAAGTTAAGGATGTTGTACTAGATCATTTATTGGTCAATGGTTTGTTAAATTTGTCTCAGCATGGGTCTTGTCTCAACAAGAGGTCTTGTGTTTCTAATCTATTGGAGTTTCTTCATGATGTTACTAAACTAGTTGATTCTGGTCATAATGTGGATGTTATATATTTAGATTTCCCAAAGCATTTGATAAGCTTCCATTGGGCAGTCTCATTATAAAAACAAGGCGCTTTGTGTGGAGGGAAAGTGTGCCAGTTGGATATATTTTGGCTAGTTTACAGGTTACAGAGAGTTTTGGTTAATGGTAAAGTATATCCACTTCTTTCTTAATCTTCAATTGCCAACCAAGTTAATTCCTTAGTTGGATATCCAAAAACTTCGTGACCTGAGGTCATCAAACCGCATAGTAACTGCGCGCCGCTGGAGTGAAAACAAAGCAATCAGCTGTGTTTGTTTACATGCCACACAGTGAACACATACGGATTAGCCCACGTGTTTTGCGCAAATCTTTGTTTTGACTCAGCAAATGATGCCATCTTCCGTAAGTGACGTGTCATCCAGCAAGTGAATAAGTACATTTTTTCCAGGGTTGGTAGATCCGTCTTCCTCACTGACGCCTAAGCAGGAAAATCA
This sequence comes from Chiridota heheva, assembly GCA_020152595.1. Taxonomy (NCBI): domain Eukaryota; kingdom Metazoa; phylum Echinodermata; class Holothuroidea; order Apodida; family Chiridotidae; genus Chiridota; species Chiridota heheva. The sequence goes on from JAIGNY010004052.1 coordinate 57,707, forward strand.
GTTTGAAGCATTGAAAGCAAACACAAACACCCATACACACATGCACACAAACACACACAGACACTCAGACAGTCCGTTTTGCTTACAAGAATGTCGCTTAGTCAATATGTCATATCTTTCATTGATATAATAACACTGTATGATTGCAAATCCGCGTTAGGGCTAAAAAACTCAAGTTTTAGGCTTACAAATCTGTGTTAGGGTTAAAAGAAAACAATGTTTGGCCTAAAAATGCACGTTAGGGTTTAAAACTTCACAGTTTAGGTCTTACAATTCTGCGTTTGGGTTAAAAGAAATCAGTGTTTGACCTAAAAATGCTCCTTAGGGTTTGAAATTTCACGGCTAAGGTCTTCAATGTCTGCGTTATTATTACAAATATTAATGTTAGGCTTAAAATGCGAGTTAAGGTTAAACAATTTAGTGTTAGTTACAAACCCACATTAGGCCTTTAAAAATTCAAACTTCAGCTTAACAATTTTGGCCACATTTTAGCCAAAAATCACATTGTTTCTTATATTATTTTACTTTAAAACGAATTCGGGGGAGTGGTGTGGAAGGATGAGGGTAGGGGAGCTGTGTTAGCTCTTAACCTGCTGTATTCTTAAATATTCATGTTTATAATCTTTAAAAAAATTGCAAATATCACGTGATCTGTACGTTGTACGGAACAAGTGAAATACTAAATTTTTAAAGAAGAAAAAGACATTTTTGTCTCCATCCAAAAATTTTCACAGTATGATATGATGACGTTTTTTGAGATTTTCATATATATAGATTCTTGCCATAATGTGAATCGCACCAAACTTTTTCAAAAATTTCAAAATATGCAATTTTAACTTCATATTTAAAGATGCCCAATTGTCACGTGACGGCAACAAATAAGTACCCGCCATGAAAAAAGGAAGAAGAAGAAAAGAAAAAAAATGTTTTCTATAGTTTAAAGAAACAATCTCGTCTCAGTTATATTCGCAAAATTGTGATATTCATACCTTTATGTTACATACGGATGTGGATTGTTTCTAATTAAGTATGTATGTACAGCGTGCATGGTCACTTCCGCGGCAGGTATTGATTGGTTGTCCTTATTTGGGTAAGACCAATCAGAAACGCTGACTGTTATTGTATATTACTGCTCAAGAAAACACAATATCTTGCCTTTAAGATTTTCAAAATTAAAAATATGCAGAAATTACAGGCTATGTCTTAAAGAACTAATTTCAAAACTGTGAACAATATCTGCGCCGGAATGACAAATCAATTTATTCACTTTTTGAAATTTTCTTCTGGTACTGATCTATTGAGACTGATTTGTAGCTAAATATCTTTTCAAAACTGAGATTTTCATACAAATTTCACTTGGCTAAAATATTCAAGAATGTTTTAAAAACCTTAAAAAATGCTAAATTTTCACGTGCAGACAGTTAACCTGCCGACAATATTTTCTTATTTTTATCATTTACAAATTCAAAAATATTAAAAGATGCACAATTTTCACGTGACAGCGACACATAAAGACCTGTAACAAAAGGTCAAAAATATTAAACAATCTATTATTTCTTTATATTTTAAGCATTTAATTTGAGGTGCCTGCTGCCTTGAGCTGGCAAAGAGGCTTATGAATATTGTGGGATCAACATGTTTTCTCACGTGTCACTCTCCGACCAATTCATACTAGTGGAGTGCGTGGCTACATTTCGCCGTTGTCTCTCATTCACTAAGTCCACGTAACTTTTTTTTAAACAAAAATTCAACTAATCATTCCCGCATCCTGTGATTCTTGGACATGGCGTGATCTCTATAGTTTTCAATCCTCATTCTGCCCATACTTGGCATTTCCCGCCCAAGCCTTTAGTATTAGAAAAACCCACCACCCCCTCTGTATCCCATATTATCCGCCCTACAACTTCCAGCAACAAACCAATCACCTCAAATCAACCTACACATGGCAGGCGTGGTCCTCATCCCATTACGTCGCCCCGCCCCTCCAATGGACGGGCAATAGCAGTTCCAATCGCATATTCCCTGTAATGAAGCGCATGCACAACATTTGGTCTGGCGTGAACAAACCCTCATTTCTAACACTTCGCTCTGTTCATTAATATTCACGCAAATAGCACTGTAGTACTATTAGGCCTACACAGACTTACAACAAACAAGCCAACATGCCCGACCTACGAGCGAAGCTCAGAATGACACTGAAATACTCACTTTAAAGGCACGAAAAGGGGCCACAACTATCTAATCGAAGTTACGTGATCTTTATCAAACTTGTTATCATCTTAACAACCCTCTGAATAGCCCTCTTACCCTCCCAACTCTTACCCTCCCTCTTACCTCCACTCTTACCCTCACTCTTACCCTCCCCTCTTACCCTCCACTCTTACCCCCACTCTAACCCCCACTCTTACCCCCACTCTTACCTAACAGCTGACATGTACCGAACTGCAAAAATACTGAACTAGAGTAGTGTTTTAGTCATAATAGTTTTGAAAACAGCCATTTTTAGAAGTAAAAACAACCGAGGACGTCATCGGTTGTGTGCGTGTCATCGCTTTGAAGGTGTGTAAACATACGAATGTCATCAGTTGGTAGGTCTAAACCCACCCACACACACCCACACACACACCCACACACCCACACCCACACACACACACACCCACAAAGTAAGTACAATACGCTTAACGCAAATAAGCAGAAATAAATGTTTTTCATTTTAGCAATGTTCAGTTTTGACATAAAGATGCTAACACGTATAAAATTAAAAGCGTATTTTGCTGTGCGCTCTTTGTTTACTATTCCTTGATCAGTGATTGGATAGTTTTCTGCACCGTGCGTGGTGCACATACTCGATTTTGCACTCTTTGTTTGTTTACTTGACCAGTGATTGGATGATTTCCTGAATTGTGCGCGGATGACGTCGGTGCACTTACTTTATTTTTAGCGCGATGCAATCCGTGCGTCGTACTGTTTACGTGGTACGTTTAAGCGCTTTAAATGCTCTGTGACGAAAATGATTTCATATTGAGATCAGCAACAGAAAACAAATCATTATTTTAGTTTATCAAGAAACCTTTCTTGTGATACACGTATATTGATTTATCAATTCTATAATTCTATTTTTCAACGTAAAATGCTTCAGACAATAGTTTCCAACTTGCTCCGACTAAATGGTAAGCACTTTATACTTAGTTTGATTAATTTAGCCTAGACCTAGGTGATACAATTTCAACGATTAAATTAAATCAAAATGGATACGACAATAGCAAATGTTTTGTAAAGTTCGCAAACAAGAACATCGGCAAGTCACGGCAAAACGTTTTTACCTGTAAAATTGTATTCAAATTGCCAAATTATAAGCACAGTATTAGGTAAACTCCGCCAGGAGGTTTTTCAGCTTTCATTTACCCACGATGCAAGGTTTGCACTATTCCATATACTTAGATTGATCAAGGATGTTTACTTGGCCTTATTTTTTTTGTGTTAAAGCTGTTGCGATTTGGGTGCCAGGGATTTTAATTTGGGGACCAAGCCCCTGTTCCGTTCCCTCCTTGACTATACGCCAAGTGCTAGACTGTTCAGACTACAGAGGACCATAATTTCAATATCTGAGTAACACGAGCCGCAACTGGCCGGCTAAAACTGATCTTTTCGGCAGGGTGCTTTTGTAACAAAAAAAATTTGGTCGTGGCCTAGGAAATGATAAGTTAATCATATTTTCCTGCATTGCATAATTTGTGTAAAAACGAATTCAGAACGAACTCTCATAATTCATAAGATACAAACTGATTTGAAATAACCCTATTATTTGCCCTCATTCTCCTTCACGTCACCCATGCGAGCTTATTATGCCCAATGTAAGACTCACGTCACCAATCCGAGCTTATAATGGCCATGCTAAAACTCACGTCACCCACGAGAGCTTATAATGACCATGCTAAGACACCCTTTTTCTCCTCCCCATGCAGGATTAATCAATATCCTTGGTTATGACAAGGGCCACAGAAAACTTCATGATGAGATCCATCGAATGGTAAACTTTGTGCAACACTTTTTGATTTGCAACAGGTAAATATGAAATGAATCCGTGTTTATTATCAACCGAACTTTTGCGGAATTTGGGGATTTCTTGCAAAATAAATTTTTTAGATAAGAAAGATTTACACCAGGGAGAAGTCAATTTCAAATCTCCCTGTTTGCACGACTTCTTATGTATGGTGAAAGTATCGACAAGCACGCCTATGCACAGTGTAACTGGGATGGGATTATTAATACCTATTGCTTTACCAGCAAGCCGTATTTCCTGGGGCAGGGTTCCTCCCCCTTTCTTCCCACACACACACATTTAAAAAAAAAATACATGTATTTTTTTAGAACATGCGAAACTTGCGAAAACGCTAAATTATCTTCATCTATGAATCTTTCTCGAAAATTCGATTGTCTTCAGTTTTGTACCGTCTCTTTATAACCAATCCTATTCACACGGAGACTAGCGTCCTACAGAAGAGTGACCTGTATGAAATTGGGGAAATGACTACATTTCTAAGAGGATCCTGGGTGGAAGATTTTTCCGTGGCCTGTTATACATAATCCCCTTTTGATGCTTTTAGCGTAGGCCTATCATCAATATATATCATTCTGTTATAACAAGATTGAATGATAGCCTAAGTGATAATGAAAATGTTCGATTGATGCCCATGGATTCAATTGTGTCCTTATGGAACCACGCAATAATTTCAATCTTTAACTCTATACCTTCAGAAATGGTCTGCAGTATTTCCTGCTCGTCATATCTTTGCTTTCGGTGACGCTGTCAGGAGACAATTGTTAAGTAATCTGCAGCATGACGTCACTTTTCATGACATTTGAGAGGCAGTTTCTCAGATTATTGGTAAATATGATATTTAGCGTGTTCATAAATGTATTGACATCTTGCTCCTTTAAAATGCATGGCTGTTAGCTTCATAATTCTACTAAAATGAATGTAGTCACCTTTTATCCATCTATCATGGTACATGGTCCTGGTAAACTTTCCTGATGAGACATTTGAGTTACAGGTGCCCTGACATTTGAGTAAATCGTTTTTTAAACTATTTAATTTCGAATTAGCAATTTATTTCATAACTGGTCAAGCTTTGAATTTGTGTTTTGCATATTTTCCCAAATTCTTGATATATGAATGTGTGCATAGTTTGCGTAATATTTGAATATACGAATTATAATTTGTGCCATTTCAACAATTTGATACATTAACTATTTTAAATCTGGACCTGTGACAAAAACATATGTGAGTAAACCTAAGGAACATATTAGCTCAGGGAGTAGTTTGCAGCTCTCGGATTAATTACCAAATTATAATCAATTAGATTTCATGGGCACCGTTCCCCTCGGAGATCCCCCTTCCCACACAAGGCTGGCTGCCTCCCTGAATTTGTTGTAGTGTTTACTCAAAGGAATGACGCGGCATAAGGTATCTGTTGAATATTGATTGAGGAGGGAAGTATTTTATGGACATGACAAAACGTTTAAATAGTGAATAGCTTATAGATAAATCAGGCGCGGATCTAGGAATTTCCGAAAGGGGGTGAGAGGGGGGAGTGTGGGGGGGGGGGGGTACATCAGTTCAGACTAACTTTTGTTGTATTGTGCATGAGGTTTGATACTCTTTGTGCAAAACTTACAAAGACGTTCTTCTTCTCACACTCAAGCTTTAGACTTATGTAGATATCAATTTCAATTAGAATGGAAACTTTGAGCAAAAATAGACTAAGTGCGCCTTTAAATGGTTAACACCATTTATTTTAATATTGCCTTAATTTTCTGCTTTTCTTACACTTTGTTTTCTGCTTTTCTTTACACTGCAATTATGATTCAAAACGAAAGGGACCTCCTGGGAATCAACTTAATTCACAACAAAGTTACACTACTGCTGGACGCCATCGGCAAAGAAGGAACTTCCAGGTATATTTGATAAGTACTAACAAGAAAATTGACCGCAAAATAAAGCCTTGTATTTGCAATCCCGCAGGTAATTTTTTTGTTGGGAATATGATATATTGGTATGTTTCTTCCGGATATCATAAGTATAATGGTTTACTACTATTCCGACCAGGTTTGTTTGTTTAGTTTACAAATGGCTTAAAAATTGCAATGAAACATTGGTTGTCGGGACATCCGTGGTGTACGTAAACAATTTTGGCCCGCAAAAAACTATCCAAAGTTGGATTGGCTTAAATACATCATTTTAAATTAGAATGTTTATAACCTGATAACATGCAATCAATAAATTCGCCTTTGCCACTTTTTAAAATCTGAAATAATATTCTCTAAACGATCTTATATCAAAAGCTTGAAACAATCGATTAATGGTGGTCCTAACGACGCTGGACTGCTGCAGAGACTGAAAAGTATATTGTCCAATTCTGCTGAATATAAACCTGACAATAAAAAAAAAATGCAATATTAGGAGTGACCAAAGTTTCTTTTTTTTCAGATGTGATTACAAAATTCGAAACGCACGAGATAAAATCAAGGCTCAGGAACAGCGTAAAGCGGAGCCTCCAACACCAACACCAGTACCCGCCAAAAAGGTACAGACATTGAATGATTCGAGTCCAGCTGTAAACTCCAAGCCAGACGATAATCACCTTACAAGAGTCATCAGCAGCAGCGACCATACTTTGGTTCAGCGGGAATTCTTGTTTGATGACGGGACACCTGATAGGGTACCATCTAATGTGTGCACAACACCATCTAATGACGAGGGTGACGTAATCAATGGCGGTAGCCCTCACACAACCACGCCATGCCCATCTTATAGTAACAAGACGGCCGAAGCGAGCAACGCCTGCCCTGAGGATGCATCAGTTCATCTACTGCAGATTAACAACTCCATGTCAAACACAATTTACGAATCGAAAGAATACCCTCACGGAGCTGATAATGTGGGCGATTGCACTGGGTCTGCACTCACCGCATCAACACAGGCAGTTACAGTTTCAGCTTGTCTTGAAGGGACAAATCGAACGACAAACCAAATGCCCGCAGAAAATGTTACAGACTCAAATGACGTCATCGTTGATCATTCACTATCAAGAAATTTGCTATTCACGTTTGATTTTTCAAGCAGCCCTTTTGAGGTGAGTTTTACACAATTTGCAGCAAAATAACAATGTTGCAAAGACTTGTGGTATAACTTTGAAAGAGGCTTGACGAAAACTTACCCGAGCTAAATTCCTGAGAAATAATAGTGGTGTTGTTGATCATTCATACGTGAATTACATGGTACGTTTCATTTTAATTGCAATATTCATCCAATATGCATTTTTGTATTTTCCCAATACAGAGCATCGTTACTGGTATGTTTTAAAACGTGGCCGGCAATATCTGAACATGATTTTCATCTTTGCACGCAATAACATTACAGGTTCCTGGCGGACAAAAGTAGGGGCAAAAACTGGGCATTCTGGAAGGGAGGTCATGGTTCCGAGGTCCTGCAAAGATGTTTTGTTGAGAAACAAAATAAAGCACCCCTTTTCAATTCATTATGATCTTTCCTTTCCGCGGTCAAGAAGATACTTCCATCTGTCTATCTTAACACGTTTAGAACTTGTTTGCGATTGGACACGAGGCAATTTATTTCAAGATATAGATATTTGTTAAATGTTTCTCTCTCTTTATTCCTTGCAGTTAATGCAATACCCACAGATCAATCTCTGCACCATTACAGTTGGCAGCACCACTGGTCATGTGTCGCTGCCTAACAGAAATGTTTCAGTGGTGCCACCAAAAGCCCAAAATCTGAGAAATCCAATAGAAGTTCTTAACACGTTTGGCTTTTATTTCAATGAAAAACTCGGCAGTGAAGCATATGGGACCGTTAACAATGGAACACCAATGCCAGGAAATGCCGCGTTTAATGGAAACGGCATTTACAATAGCTACACGATGCTTTTCAACATACTAGAAAGCTGAATTAAGAGCTAGATAGATTCAAAAGTACACACTAATTTCTAACAGAGAAAACGACTGTTAAACACACAGGTTAACCTTTTATTCTATTTTAGTTTTCTATCAATTTTCATATCATGTTGTTTTGTTTATGCAGGTTGCCGTGAAACTCATCCAGAGTGTGCAGATCCGGGATTGGACCGAGCGAGGTCAACGTATCCCAAACGAAGTTGCAGCTCTCTGCGATGTTCATCAAGGGGAGCTCATTGTGTCTCTTTACTCTCACGTTACCTGCCTCGCCAATGGCATGGGATATGTTGTAATGGTTATGGAGAAACCCGGATCTTGCGAAACCCTAGAATCTCTCATCAGACGAGATGGTAAACTGACCGAATTAACCGCTATACCGCTTCTGGAACAATTGGTGGACGCTGTAAAGCACATCTACCACACTGGGTGGGTTCACTGTGATCTAAAACCAACAAATCTTTTGATATGTGAAGACAATATACTTAAAGTCATTGACTTTGGGTTCGCGGCCAGGCATAGGGGTGGGTCTTATATGACCCTACCAAAAAGAACAGCTGTTTGGAACTGCCCTCCCGAATGGGGACGAGGAAAACAAGTCTACGACGAGGTGAAGGCAACAGTGTGGTCTCTCGGCACCATCTTCTATTACATGATCTTTTCTGACCTCGCGTTTGCTTCTCCCCATTCAGCTAAAAGAAGGCCTCTGTGTTTCCCAAGTCCCGTTTCTAAGAAATGTGAGAACATTTTTCGAGCCCTGCTTGATCCCAACCCAGCAAGTCGCATTGTCGTTACAGACCTGAATCAAGTGTTTAAGGTCAATGAGCCGCTCCTGGATTCTGCGCATGAAGTTGACTCGGATCCATTGCGTCATATTCTGCCCTCCCGAATGGGGACGAGGAAAACAAGTCTACGACGAGGTGAAGGCAACAGTGTGGTCTCTCGGCACCATCTTCTATTACATGATCTTTTCTGACCTCGCGTTTGCTTCTCCCCATTCAGCTAAAAGAAGGCCTCTGTGTTTCCCAAGTCCCGTTTCTAAGAAATGTGAGAACATTTTTCGAGCCCTGCTTGATCCCAACCCAGCAAGTCGCATTGTCGTTACAGACCTGAATCAAGTGTTTAAGGTCAATGAGCCGCTCCTGGATTCTGCGCATGAAGTTGACTCGGATCCATTGCGTCATATTCTGCTGGTAACTAATGTTGTGTAATTGTAAGTTTTTTACAAGAGATTATCATGTTTTATCATCATCCTGCTATTTCGATTAATTCCGTCAGTTATAACCCCATCTATCATAATGACCAGTTGACCGAGAAAATGAATAGATCGAGTAATACAATTTAGTACTAAGCTTCCCCTGTCAAATTTGTTTTTCAGATTCCTGACCGTCCAGCACCTCAGCCTGACCCACCATTTTAGATCCGTAATGCTGTCAGGAAACGAAACATATGTGATCCTGAAAATCATACAATTGCTCAACACTTTGTGGAAATGATGATGGGGTACGTGCTTAAAGAAAATCTTGGAGCCGGAGGATTCGGACAAGTATTCATTCGTGCTAAAGAATCGCGTTCGAATGGACCAAGCAAAGAGGTGTGTATTGGCTGATTGGACAGATAAGCAACGATTTGATATATAAAATAAGGTTCCAAACACGAAGTTCGGACAGATTCGAAAGACTGGGAATTGCGGGGCCGGGACTGCTTGTCCCTTCTTCTTTAAGGGCTAAAAAGTGAAAAAAGCATCCTTTGTAGAGGATGAAAGTAATATTGAAACAATGAATAATGATACAATTATCTTCACTTTTAAAAAAGGCATTTGAGTAATCTTTCAAGCAAGGTGTTTTCATTTCATTCTCTTCAGGCTGCTGCGAAGTTCAATAAGCACGTTGGTTACACCAATTGGACTCAGTTACCAAATGGGAGTTGGATCCCCAACAAAGTACTTGCCTTGAGAACTGTACCGCGTTGATTGTGTGATCAACCTTCTCAAGTACGACGAGTGTTCCATTGGACCTTGCAAATACTCCGTCATGATCATGGAGAAAGCATCTGGGTGTATGATCCTCTGCGACCTTATCAGTTTTGAAACGAAATTCAATGAAAGCAAGTCGTTTGATTTCCTTGGTCAGTTAGTCTCTGCCGCAGCCGTTCTTCATCAGTCTGGCTGGACTTATTGTGATTTGAAGTCGAATAATATATTGGTCTTACCAGGAAATGAACTAAAGATAATTGACTTTGGTATGGCTATGAAGCACAACGACGGCAAATTGCCTTTTCTGAGAGGAAGGACCAACATACGCTACGCTCCGCCAGAATTGTTGACTGGCGTTTATAATGCAATAGAGGGCACAGTCTGGGCGCTTGGGGTAATCTTCTGCCGTATGCTTTGCGGTGATAAACCCTATGAAAACTACACCGATACCTCCAATCAACCGCTAAACATTCCACCATTTGTCTCCCGGAACGCAATAAACTTTTTGAGACGTTTGCTGGACCCAAATCCCGCCCCCAGAATCACTTTCAGTGAACTGAGTCACGTGAACAGTCAGGGCGTATCGAACAATTCTTATTTATGGCCTTCGTGCCCAAAAATAAGTGGTCTCCAAAGACAGTCACAGAAAAATTATCATTAAACAAGCCTCCTTTTAATCAGACTTATTTGAAGATGTTCCATTCACAATCATAAACAGAGGCATAAGGGTAACTAGGGAGGGCTTAGGGCATACACGGGATTACAGACGGTGTTACTGTTTTGTAACACTATGCATTGTCGTTAATGTTGTTAAAAGAATCGTGGAACCAACCATCGCTTAGCAAAGGCTTATTTATAGTACAAAAAGAAAGTATTATATCCAACTTGAAAAGTATCATGCACAAATGGCTGTTTAAATAAATGTACTGAATAAAGCGCCGATATCCTTCACTGTTTTTAAATTTCAATAGCAAGAGAGTTTGAATTAATAACAACGAATATGACTTTATTAGAAAACTGTCATCAGCCGTTTATAGCAAAAGAATCTTTCAAGAAGTGCCAATAGTCTATTACACAGGGACAATCATAGGAAAGGGATTTGCTTACTGAAAGTGGGGTGGGGGAGGGGGGGGTTACGTTTAGATACCAAACATTACCATACAAAAGTTGTAAACTTGAAAACAGTGGGAGGGGGAGGGAGGGTAGTGCACTCCTTGCTCCCCAAATCCCACCTATCCCACCCTTCAAAAATTATTCTTATTTTTTCAAAGCGTTGTTTGCGTCCCTTGATAGTCCGGGAGCATGCCTATTAACATGATTAATAGGAAGATTTATAACACACAAGAATATTGAAGTCATGCAGCCATATTGTTCAGATGTTATGATAAAATGTCATACTTTCTAATTAATGTACTTGAAATATCAAAATTCATTGTGTTGAAAAACATTTGAATTTTTAAAATGGCCACTTCACGCATACAAATCGAGCTCTATTGTCTATTTTATCTAATAGTTACAAAACGGCGGCGTGAACATATCAAATGGGAGTGGAAAAGTTGTAGCCATGACAGTAATGAAGGTATTTTCAAAAATTTAAGTTTCCCCTAACAAAGATATTTTTCCCATACGTATTTTAAATTTGAAAAATATTAGAATTGGATAAGGCTTTAACGTTAGAATAGCAAAGGATGAAGGAAAATATCACAAAATGGCGGCTTCCATGTAGCAAAATGTTCCCATTAATAGGCATGCTACCGGACTGTGATGCTTGATAACAGTTGTAATGCTCCAGAATGTTTTAAATAATGTCAGTTTTCTTCAGAAAAATTCAAATCCTAATTCCTCATAAGTTTCTCCCAACCATTTCCACGTGCATGTGAACTAAATGCTTGCACTATGTTCTGACCCGACTCGTCATAGAAAATACCCTTTTCTTGATTCTTGTTCCCCTTGCCCTTTTTAAATCCACCGGAGCCATAAGGCCGGTGCTTAATTTCGGTTTCCATGGCGCAAGCGGATGACCAGATGACGCCAGTCGGGACGCCAGTCAGTGCATCGCAGCCTCGCAGGTTAACACTCTTGGATTGCTGGCAGGCTGGTACTCATTTGATAGTTTTAAAGCTGAGTGGACTGGAGCAAGTAGCTAGAGTAAAGTTTCTTGCTAAAGGACACAAATACATGACTGTACAACGATCGCGACGGGAATCGAATCCGCTACAGCTTTCGTATACAAGCATGACTCTTTAACCCAGCAAACAAAAACGTCCAGAAAACGTTTGGTTAGGTTCTAAATTGATCTTTTACGTCTTCGTCTTAAAAAAAAAATAATAAAAAAAACGTCCATTAAACGTCTATAAAACGTTCTGGCTAGGTTCTAAGTTGGTATTTTACTCTGTAATTGATATTTGAATGATAACCAGCAGTTTCAAGTCCGTTTTCTGTAGGTTTTCTTTAGGTCATCAGAAAACGTTTTTTGGACGTGCGAAAACCTTCCACACAAATACGTTTTTAAAAAGTTTTTACAAAACGTTTTTAAAACTTAAAAGATACGTTTAGAAAACGTTTTTAAAATGTAGAATTGTTTCTGGTTAAATAGTAGGCCAACCCCCAAAAAATGAATATAGTGAAACAGGTTTTCATGACTATTTTTTGCACTTTTTAATTTGTAATCTTTGTTTTGTGCAGGGGGAAGTGCCCCCACGTTATGGCGTTCCTGATCTCTCAGATACCGCCATTTTTAGTGTCAACTCCTGTTAAATAGTTCCCCCGAACAGCCGAAAGAATGAAAGTAGTGCTACAGGATTTTATGACTAATTTTTGCACGGTTTAATTTGTAATCTTTGTTTTGTGCACGGGACAGTGCCCCCTCTCCCACACACACCTTATGGCGTTCTTGCTATCTCAGATACCGTGATTTTTAGTGTTAAACCATGTTTAACAGTACCCCGAAAAATCAGTATAGTCAAACAAATTTTCATGACTATATTTTGCACGGTTTAAATTGCAATCTTTGTAATCTTTGTTTTGTGCAGGGGGCAGTGTTGCCCATCTTGTGCGCAGATATTTGTGCAGTTTTAATTTCTCAAATACCGTACGCAAATAATAAATTTGTCCCATTGTGGAGGGACTCACTTATACACTTTAAATTTCTCAAATACATTTACAAATAATAAAATTGTCCCATTGTAGAGAGACTCACTTATACAGTAATTACAGTTGAAATTTCTTGAATACATATAGGTCTATGCAAATAATAAAATTGTCCCATTGTAGAGGGACGCACTTATACTGTTTTAATTTCTTAAATACCGTATGCAAGTGATAAAATTGTCCCATTGTAGAGGGACTCACTTATACAGTTTAAATTTCTCAAAAACATATCCAAGAAATAAAACTATAATTTATTTTTACAGAAACTGTCCTTTGTTGTTCAACAAGAAAATAACACCCTCACATTTCAGTAGCCAGTTCCCTTAATTACATGAATTAACGCCACAGCTCACATTTCAGTAGCCAGCTAAGTGGACTGGAGCAATTCAAATAGAGTGCCTTGCTTAAGATCATAGAGCGGCACTCATTTTTTTCCCACTAGGAAGGCTGTAGGAAGTATTCTGCACTAGTTTTGTTTAATAATAGTCAAAATGGTTTAAAATTGGGAGAAAATAGCCAAAGACCTTACTTTGTTTTCCGTAAATTGTAGAAAGACAGATTATTGATGTGCAGAGTTAAAACATTACCAACGCAGACAAATGTCATTAGAAGCGTGCATAATCTTATAGTTTGACATTATAATGTAAACAATTGGGATCAAATTGGTTTTTCTATATATTCTTTTAATTTTGTTTGCAGCTGCCTATCGAATGTTCTGAGTGTTCACTTTCAATTCAGAGAATAATTTGTCTCTTTGTCAGTCTGTGTATGTTTAAGGGTAATTGTAACAAGCAAAGTGAGACAATGTAGAAAATATGCAGACAAATACTGAAAATCTAAGGGCCCCACTTGTATACAAAATGTCCACCTGCAGAGGGACTCACTTTTACACCTAAAAATTCCTCACACACTTACAGAGATAAACCTTGCACTTTTATTGATTTAATTACTGTCCACATCGAGCTGTTGATTGATTAATTGTATACAGTGTTTTACAGTGTATACAAAAATTGTACTGATATACACAAAATATGACCCTAAAAGCGTCTATTTTAGATCAATTTAATATTATCCCCAAATAAGATAGATCTCTTCCATCTACAGATGTACAGACAAACAAGCCTGGTTATCTTATCAATTCATTTTTAACATGTCTTGCTCTAAGATGGCAGGTGTTGCTCTAAGATGGCATGCATATCAGCTGATCAGTAAGTTAGTAACATAAATTCAAGTGTAAAATGACGAAAGCTAAGCACGAGAAAGTGCGCAGATATACAACGACCCCTGCCCAGGGAATGAGGTTACCTTCGCTATCGGGCGCAGCATGCATACCATAGTCCTTCATATGTTAAGCACACCCAGATTTTACACAGACTGAATCGGAGACCCGGACCTTGCTCATTGGTAATTTACAGTGTTTTATGAGTAATGTGTCCTGTGTTGATTAAATGACAACTCCCTGGTTAATTATGTTTTAATATTTACTACTCTTAAGTTGACCATTTTAAGTGTGGATTTGAGTGTGAACCGATTTAGTCAAGCGGAAACTTGATACCCGTTGATGGTATCCAGAGACAGGCCCAATTACTGCATTCCTCGTGAGCCTTTTATCGGATAAAAACTGAGGGCGTCACATTCCCGGACCAGTAAGTCACAAATCAGAAACCTATTCTATGTATAAGAATAAAATTTAATTGGTCCCAAAGAGAAAATGACATTTCTATGGTGATCCTATTGATAATATGTATCTGCGCGATAGCCCAATTCCCGGCATTTGAACTTATTTTCATTTTCTAAAAATATAAAGTAATATTTGATTCGCAGAATTTTTTGTGTATTTTCAAATATTATAAGCAGCTCGGAACATTAGGGTTTAAATCTGATTCTAGTTTAAATCTCAAACAGACAAAAAATATTTAATTCGTTTTAAAACAAAACCTTATTTATCATCATATTTCTCGCGTGGACAGGTGGAGTGCTTCATGTTCATGCCAATCACCAACCTACCGGGCATATCAATATCCCTAAAGTTGAGTTTCGCTTTTAACCTTCCCTTCATTAGTCGACTTTTCCCAAATAGTGAATGACGTTTCTGAACCTTGTTCAATATTTTACTGAGTATTGGACGGGTGCACCACGGATCACCCACACTGAAGGAAACAACGATAGCGGATGTGTTTGCACAAACCGAGTCAAAGTCAATATGACGTTTCCTGAAACTTTCAGTGAAAGCGAATTATGTTGATCTTGATAACGGTAGCCTACTGCCCTTGAGTTTTATCTGTTAATTCTTAAACACAATGTCAGGTGTGGCTGGGATTAAAAGCGAAAGTTGAATGCCTTTTTCAACACGATCATTAAATTACAAAGGTTAATTCACAAATGACATTCGTTTGGATTTGTGAGTTTCATTTTACGAGCATTCTTTCTGTCATTCAACGTAGAAAGTTACGGCAATTGATACAATATTTCGCGATGAATAAGTTATATCAGTTTGTGTACAATACTTTTAATTTCTGTCTACTGCTTTTCCTCACAAACTTAATTGCGGATAACCTCTGTGTAACCGGTAAGTCACCTTTTATACTTTTATGTTATTATAACTTTGTACTAAACTAGCTGTTTTGAGTATGCTTCTTCGTAACCTTCGTGTGAAGTGTTCCACCAGCAATGCAAAACAGGGTAATTCACTTGAAATAAAAGATGCGATAAGCATCTTCTTTGACAGTTTGGGATATTTTGCCGCATATTTTGTATATCATAGTCACGACCAACCCTCAAGCTAAATCATTGTAAACATTCAAAATCATTGGATATTTGTATTTTTCAACAAATATAAAAAAATATTGGACATTCAATGTATATATCTCTCTCGACTGCCTGATTGTCAGCTTGTGTTGTTAATTTCGTTTGTCTGTTTGTGTAAGCGCAATGAAGCATGTATGTAGATATAAAACATTTAATATTAGCATTGAAGTAATCATTTTAAAAAGAAGAAATAACAGGGACATCAACACATTCAAGATTGTCAGCGAAAGTGTATAAATCCCCAAAAGCACACAATGGTATTCAAAGAAATTATTTTAAGGATATACACTTCGCTTTTGCTATCGAACCTATACCTCGAGAGGGAACTTATATGCCGAATGTCTGGAGTTGTTGAGACCGAACGAGGAAACTTTGAGTCTCACCACCCCCACCACCCAATAGCTGTTTGAGTCAGCAAAATAATTTTACCAAGTTAAAATTGATTGAGATAATGAGCAGCATGAGGGATCCATACTGTATTTCGTATACAATTGAGTCACTGCCAGTACATACTTCAAACGTTTATTTCCATAGTACCTTTTCTTTCTTCAAAGTAAAAGTGTTACATCAAGACAATAAAGAAGTAGATTGTCATTAGGCCGCCCCATATACTCACAGCAGTAGTGGAAGAATTAACGAACTTTATCCCAGCCCATGTATAAGTAGAAGTTATCCTCAGGCAAAGAGCAGTCGTAGACCGAGCAACAATCAACGAACTATACTGCGATACCCAACAACCTCATGTTAGTTATCGTTCTCAAGCGCGTCTGAGACAATTACCAACGCTAGAATACTTTTGGGGAAGCCGAAGATTTATGACTCCCAATTATATTTTTCAGAGACAAGTATTCTCGTCTCGGTATATAAACGAAGATTTATCACTATGTGATAGCTTCAATCAAGCAAATTTATCGTTAGTATGTCAAGCTTCACCGAGAATTGTGTCAGGGATACTGAACCCTGGATAGCTGGATGAACACAGAAACCGCTGTGTATATGCACGGATACACTTCAAAAAGTACTTATACAGAGAAAATATTTGTCGCTCGCCGTCTTTCATGCCACCATGTAATTATGCTTGTCCAACGGCGTAGGGACATTTTTTTCTTGGGGAGGAAGGGGAGGGGGGTTGGCCAAAAGTTTATTTACGACGAACCTTAACCCCCTCCTTATTCAAAAGTCTTATTTTTCTTTCATTTATTTTGTGGGAAGTTTTTTAAGTTGTTTTTTTTTAGCAAAAAATAATAGACAATTCAGTTACACGTAGTCTGTTAGTATAAGACACACCTACGTGGCAGGACATACACGCTCGCAGTGTAATGACCTGTCACCTGCATGTACACGTACTAATTCCATGCTGTATGTTACACATATGCAGGCGCTGCGTCAGTGTATACGATGTAATGTTACATTTTACGGCCAAATGTGGTCAATTCAAATGATTATAATTGGGGAAACTAAAATCGGACCCGGGATCGAACCGAGGTATTGTAAATTATAATCGAATAAATCAGAAGAACAAGCGATGAAAAGGTTTATATATTCCACAGAGGATACAAATAAGCCCAATAAGGGGTTTTCTTCCCGCCCCTAACATTTTGCCCTCCTTGCCCTACGCCCTTGTGTTTGTCAGTTTTTCGTGTCCGGATATTCATGAATGACGAGTGAATTTTAAATTTCAATCCTTATTTATCTTTAAAATGTAATGATCCTGTGCCCTATCCCGCAGAGTGAGAACGTGTCCATACCATTTAGCGAGGATCAATAGCAGAAAGAATAATAAATTATACAACTACCTTTTTGAACTTAAAGAAATTATTTGCCTGTGACTAAAAGTACCGCATTAAACCATTTGATCGAGCCTTTCATGACGGATTATAAGTTCAAAAATCCATTTGGACAAAATGTCCTGATAAGATGTTTAGAGTTATGACCACCTCCAAAAATATGTTGAGCTACTACATCATTGGTGTTCTAGTTTATATCTCGTACCGCTACACCCCAGCGTGTCAGCGCCGCGAAATCTGATCTTTCGTCTGCATTCACGCAATGGACATGTATACTATGACCATCTAATCATAATTCTAATTATATCGGGGCTTTTATAATAAATTCAATCTCTAAAGTTTCATGCCAATATTGGTTATTTTGTTAGTAGGCACTTAGGAGATATACACTATAAGAAGAGGCACACTTCCTAAAGTTCAACATAAAAACCTTTGATTATATCATGGAACAAAAAATTAACCAACAACTAAGTCGTTTTTCGTTCGCTTCAAAACCACCTTAATAACTAATCAATTAACCTCTCTGGCTTTGATGATTGACAGCTTGTTTTGACCAATCACCGCACGAATTTTCCTAGCAACAAAATCTGCGTAACTAAGGGAGGCAAACATCCTATGCGGTGCTCTTATAGTACAGTTAGCTAGCGGCGCGCTCATGTAGTCAATGCAATTTACTGTGCAAAACAAATTTCTGCGGCTCACATAGACTGAGTGTCGGCAAAATGGTGAACAGAAATTGCTCTGCGGGCTTTGGAAATCTGATTGTTGTTACCCAGAACAGTTAGTAAACTGAATTTTGTTTATCCCATTTGCTAAAAATTCTAAAGATCCGGAGAAAATGTCATGAATCAAATCTTGCGGCAGCATCGCGAACATCTAAATGTCAATGCATTGGTAATGCACGATTTCGGATTTGATGTATGTTTTCCCTTACCTACTTACCGCGTTGCTATGGTGGGTGTGGCTTATTTCGTAACACACGTACACAGAGACGTTAAGTGATTCCTTGACCCTGTTGCAAGAGTGTAAGATGTTACACATTCTTAAATTTGCACTTCTTTTCCGGGCTCCATTCTACCTGTCCGTAAACATGACTTGTCCTTCTCCTTTAAAATTTGCTCCAGCAAATCATAGCAACAAACTTAATGTAGCAAATAATGAGACCACTTATCTTAATTAAAATAATCACTCAATCACGCAGTAAGGACTTCATCTATGCTAATTTGATACTCAACACCATCTTCCACAACAACCCAAGACCATATGGAGAACTAGTACAATAGAGCCATTGGTAAAGGAAACTTGATCCTAATTGCTTGTGGTTTTCAGAATAAAGAAAATAAAAAGGAAAAGTTTAATCCGACCTGCAGATCGGGTATAACTGTTTGAAGTTTTAAGTAGCACAACAAGTAATGAACCTTTGAAATTTAACAGTACAGAACGTCATGAAATTACACATGCTGGCAACGGAGACTGTTTGTTTGTCTTTAAACGGAAAATCCAGAAAATGTCTTTAGACTTATGAAAAATAATCAATTTAAACTTGCTATCATTTCCTAAAGAACCGGAGAGTTACATTTGGTTGCATTGCTGCTGGTATTTCTTCAGTTGAAATCGTGAACAATAACGGCGAATCCACCGGGCATGCCGGGAAATACAGTCCAGTTCATACTACCGATCAAGAGATCTCAGAGTTCGGCAGATTCGGACATGCGCGGTACAAGTCTATTCAATAACAAAATTCGCCATAGTCTTTGGTGTAGTTGCTTTATGTGTGTTTTATTTCTTAATACTCCGTCTTATTAAGATAAAATGATGATACAAAAGTTTGACTCGACTCTTATAATATTTATTTCAGTATTAGTCAAAAATAATTCCCAAACACAACTTCAAAATGATTTTTTTTTTCTTCAAAAAATCTTGGTAAAGAATATGTGTTACCTAACAGTGACACATAATAATTAGTCACCACTTTTCTTCAAATTTTTCGAAAATTCCACGGTGAAGTTTAAAAGCGTACGGTGAAAAGATAATTCACATGCTATTATTTCATATCGTGAAGAAAAATTTGAACCCTTCGCAGTGGCTGAGTTCCCCGCACTCGAAATTTGTCTGATTTTTATGTGATTCCTATACAAGATTTGGATTTGGATAGATGCATTGTGGGGGACTTCCGTAAAGTATCTCCTGATTGGGAGACCAAAACTGTTCTTCCGTACAAAAGTAACCAGACTGAAATAGGGGCACAGTAAAACAATATAATACTTTAAAAGGAGTATCCTCCTTGGCAGGGGCGGTGGAGCGTTCAAAATATTGCGAGAGCTAATAAGGTCAGGTGACCTGTGATAACAATATGGGGGAGGGGGATAATTAGATCGGATAACGTGATAACACATGTTTACCTACAATTATTGAGGGGAGCCCCAAGCCCTGGCTCCGCCGACCCTGCTCCTTGATAAAACGTGCATTTCACATGAAAGAGGACAAACAGAAAAACAAAAATTATCCTGATATTTCAATCGTGCAAAGTTATTGAACTTACAGTTAATGTTTGAACTTAACATTATTGAAGCTTAAAGTGATTCTAAATTGAGAAATATTGTTTGAAAATTCATCATGTCAATGAAGAGGTATATAGTACGATAATGAGATATAGTTGAAGCCACCGTAACTTCCAAAAATAGTTAACAAGAGTGGAGCAGGGATTCTTGAGATCCTCTGAATTGTTATTATGGAAAAATGAAAAAGAAATCTCTTATGAAACTATTAAAGAGGGAGGCTCGTCTCAGTAAAATACGGTACAAATTGGGGATACTATATTTTGACGTCACTTCCGGTTGTGGAGGCAAGATCCGATCCTCTGTCTGTTTGTACCACACAGTACAGCCAGACACCAGCATGTACGTTGTGTGTGCAGAATTACACACACAGTGCATTACGTTACTGTGACGAGAAACTTATTTGTTTTTTTCATTGCTTTTTTGTCAGAAAGTGAAAGTGAAATTTTAGTATTATAATACTACAATGATAGTCACCAAATAAAAATTACTGAGAAAAAAAAAAAGAAGAAGATGAAAGCAAAAAGTCAAAATAAACGATTTCACCGGGGCTTGAAGTCACGACATGATTTGAAAAATAAATTGTTACTTGTGATCGCCGCAACCATCTGGGCTATCTCGTGTGGTGACTTTCAAGGCGTTTTAAATAACTATATACCTTGCAATACGAGACAACGAATCGCGCAGCAAAATTTCAACCAATCAAAAAATTTGAAAGGAATTCTAAATATTGTGCACATATGACGATATCGTCTCTTTAATGTTTAGTTATTTCGCATATACGTTGAACCTTTCAGACTGTTGTCATTTTGAAGGTAGTTTTTGATGACCGTGAAACAAATAACAAGAAATTTGATGACTCAAATGAATATCGAACACATATTATATTACATTGTTCAAAGTTCAATACTCGAAGCTTGAAAATAAATGCTTTTATTGTCAGAAATTATTAACATTTTATGACACTAAATCCCCTCTGGATCAGCCACTGGATGCACTGGTAAAACATAACAAGCATGACAAAATGGTTCCATCAACCAAATTGCCGATCGTGATCGAATTTTCTTAAATAAATTACTATAATTTTAAAACTGCACAATCAAAGTTTGAAGAATAAATTTGAAGAAAAAAAATGAGTTAAATAAAGAATAAATAATCGTCAAAATTATTTCAAACTGTGCTAGATTGGGCAAAATCGTACAAATCGAATCGAACGAAATCGGTACACCTAGTAAACAGGTAAACTAGCATAACGAGTAAATGGTACCAAACCTAATGTTAAATAGCCACAACCATTGGCATATTTTTTATAATTAGCTGTATGGTCATTTTGATTGTGAATATAATTAACATATTAGCTTCGAAAATACCGTATAATATTGTTTACTTCAATTTTATTGAACAGTTGAAGGTTTCCTGCAACAAATTTGTTTTCAATGTTAATAGTCGTTTGCTAAGATAGAGCTCGTGTTAACTTAACTGCTAGTTGAATACGTATGAGCGCGAAGACTAACGTTGACCAATTATAAATTGATTCAGAATAAGAACGTCACCACAATGAATTGTTTTCTTAGTATAACAGTATAATAATCTCGTTACTATTACAGGCTTGAAGAATGATGTGAATCATCTGGTAACTAGAAAACAACTCATACTCAGACATACTGACATAGAGGATTAGAAAGACGCGATGTTGAAAACAAAGAACAACGATCTAATTGTTTCACAGTTAGCAATAGCACATGCATAACATTGAATGATTTAGAACGTATGAAAATTCGTTTTGAATGATGAAATGCCTCAACTCCATCAAAACAATGATTATTCAGGCTCTGCATATGCAAAATGGAAATATATATGTATATTGATTTCTAAGGAAAAATTATAACATCACATATGATAATCGAAAGTTTGTACGACAGTAATTACACAGGCAGACAGGCGTTTCAAAAATGTTAATAATTTATGTAAGTTCGGTAACATTTGCTTATTATAAAATTGAAGTACTCTTTAGTGATATTTAATTACTGAATAAACTTTAAAACTACTCTTTTGTTTCTTATTAAACCTTTGACGAAACAACAAAGTGGAACCATTAACCAAGGGAAACTGTATAATATAATAACGTGCAATAACAGTTTAAAGTTACATAACCATCTCAGTTGGAAATAGTTCAACCCATTTGGGATATTCCTATTTTTCCAACAATTTGCGAGTACCCTGGTCTGATAGCACAACTTGCAACGTTGACAAAAGGTTGGCAATTGTTGTTGAACCACTGTTTGGACGATACATGCATAAGTGCGCCGTTGGCCCAACATGTTTTTACATTACGCTTTGCCTATACATAATACAAAAAGAGAAAATTATGGCGGCCATTTTGAAATTAAAAACGTATCATAAACTTCACTGCATCATAACCAGATAATAAGCGAACGTATTTATTTCAAACATGTTTTTTTAACAATAGTGCCCCTGACCTAATAAGGCATTTTTTTTTTTTTTTTTTTTAAAGCGTGTTCCATATTACCGGAGAGTAAAATGGTCCGACGTTTATTTAACGTTAGCGTGCCAACTTAACGTTTCTGCAACGTTTCCTTTAACATGCCAACTGTTTGCCAACGTAGTTCAAACCATGAAGTAGAGTGCAATCTGGGAATCGGCATGACCATTTTCAGAGTATGATTACATGTCTTCCGAAAAGACAAATGCACGTATCGTGTTTAAAACCGAAAAAATGTAATTGCATATAATTGAGATATTATTAATGACTAAACTGTAATGTCATGTTTGTGTTTTAGCTATTCAATATGAAAATAACCACCTTAAGTCAATATTCTTTCGAAAATAATCTTTGAAATAAGGTAGCAAAAGAGCTGCATCAAATAATTGTTTAGATATCGTTTCACAAGTATGTGCGAGCGGTCTTTGTGAAGTAGAGACGCTTTGTCCTGAGAAGTACTTTCATTGTCTCACAGTTAATTGAGACTTAGATAAACGTATTCGTTTCATTTGGCTTACTGTTTTTTTACACCAAATCAAAATCATAAACCTGTGTAGAATTGCTCAATGTGGTTAAAGGACCACTGGGTTGACGTCATGAAAAAAACATGATTGAAAGAAAACATCTGGGGGAAAACAAAAATGACTGTCTTGAAAACCGGTTGATACGGTGAGAAACATTTTTTTATCGACAGAATATTGATAACTTACTAACTATAACAATTCCCTTTCAAAAAGGGTTGCCGCGGCATTAATTTTTTTTGCATAGAGACTAGTAAGAGAACAAAGTGATGTAGGTTTTGCTTTAATAAAATAGAATAGATATAATAAATGAAGATGACTTTGTTCTCCTGAAATAAATTTAATCCACGCCCGAGTTTTACAGGTTGCAAGATTTCAATGTGTGAATGCCGATGGAAAGTGGCGTACGTATCCAGGCTAGCAATTTCTTAACTCAAGCTGACTCTTAAGGTTTCAGAACCGCGTCCGGTGAAATGAGCCTTGTTTATTTCAAATTTCAACTAATAGTATATCTCTCTGTGACTCTTCAAAAAATATTTCGGTGTAATAAATATTTCCTATTATGTTTCTGGAAGAGTCAAAATGTCTAAATGATACAATTCTTCATGTCACGTTTTAGACCTGGCTATTAAAATATCGGATTGGAACCGGAAGTTTTCGTTTACATTCCTCAGCGTTGCCAATTTACACGATTGTCTGCGAATAAAAACAATTCCATACAATTAAAACAAAAAAATATTATTGCTGAAATTGTTTGTAGTGTTGTAACCGTTAAAATACAGCCTTCAATAAACAACAATTATTTTGAAGTCCATATTCTTTTCATTAAATAAAATATGAAATATAATTAGATAGGCTAGCGTATTAGCAGGCCTGTTACCGGAGAAGAGACGAGGGGAGGTATCCGAGTAAAGGAAATCCCTTTCGTCGATAAAATGCCATTTTGAAATCTAAAAATATAATAAGCACCCAGCATTTAAAGATATTTTGCCCTTTTATACAAAAAACGAAACCCCCTTTTTAAATTCCTGAACACCCTTTTGTTGAAAAAGCGCCATTTTGATCTAAAAATCTAATAAGCATCCAGCATTTCAAGATATTTTGCCATTTTATACGAAAAACGAAACTCCCTTTCAAATTCGTGAACACCCTTTTCTTGAGAAAGCGCCCTTTTGAAATCCACCAAAATAATAAGCACCAGTACTTTGTTTTCACCTTTTGCACGAAAACGTACCCCTTTTAAATTCCTGGCTACGGGCCTGATAAGCAAGTAAATTGTTCAACTTCCTTGTTATAAGGACATAATAAAGTCTCAATTGGAAATACATTTTTTTTTAAATCCATTGCCATTGATACGATTTGGGTTTCTTATCGTATTTCGGCACTAGAACAGTAAATGCAATTTTACTCCAAATACTTTACGTTTAACTTTGATCCACTTCCTGCCCAGTGCCCAGCCCGTCAGTTAAATGGTCAAGAGAGTTGTATTCTGGTTCTATGAATTATTGAGTTTTCCAACTAACAACTCCATATATATCCACAAAGATTGTAATGTTTTTTTAATGATCTAGTATTGTAAAATCCATGCTCAAAATCCGCCATCTTTTGATTGAGATTTATTATTTCAATTTCATTTATTGAGGAAAATATGGACTTCAAATTAAGTGCTATTTATTAAAGATAATTGTATTTTAATGGTTACGACACTACAATCATTTTCAGCAATGTTAATTAAAAAATTTATGGCGTTGTTTTTATTCGCAAAAATCAAGTAAATTGGCAACGTTGAGGAATGCAGACGATACGTTTCGGTGCCAATCCTATATTTTAATAGCCAGGTCCAAAACGTGATAAGAAGAATGATATCGTTTTTGATATTTTTACTGTTTCAGAAACATAATCAATAATATTTATTTCACCAAAATATTTTTAGAAGAGTCACAAAGAGATAGTGAAGGAGAATGATATTATTTAGAATTTAAAATGAACGAAACTAGTCTAACCGGAAACTTCAACAGGTAAGTTAAGAAATTGTTAGCTTGGGTACGTATGCCATTTTCCATCTGCTGAAGTAATCTTGCAACCTGAATCTGAATAGGTTAAGGTAAGGGTAATGGAAAGCTATAGTATAGCGCACATTACTTACTGTATAAAGATTCAATGCTGCTTTGCAATTTTACAGGTTAAGTCGGCAAAAATCCTCCTGGACATGAACGACAACCGAACGTAACAAGTATGAGGAAAAAACAGTTAACAAGTTTAGTAGGCTAAGTTTAGCTTTGAAACAGTTTAGACTTGGTGAATGTATATCACTTTCTAGTGGTCTGGCGGTAAAGCATTTCAAACTTTTAGTGTTTGAGCAGTTAGGAAAAGAAGGAGTATTTACATTCGTTTTAGCATAGGGGACGTGGAAATTTTGGTCTTTTTCATGAGGCTCTGTTTGCAGTGTCAAAATATCAAGGGTTCTTGCAAGGAGGTACCACTAAAGTGGTACCTTCTTGGTTCCTGTGAGAGAACGAACACAATAGAAAATATATCACAAGGGGCCAATACTTGACAATGGTTCCTGTTTAGCTAATGTGTGTTCTATTGAAAACGACGAGTAGTTCTGTGCAATTTGATAATTCAAACAAACTGGTAATTTGAAAATATCATTTATTAAATTTGATCAATTATGACTTGACTAATAGATTCCTTATTCGTTTTCCTTTGAGTAAACAATTTTGATAGTGGCAGAAGAGGCCATTTCGTTTCGACCTGGTCATTGAAGACGTTGGTATTAACAAGGCAACAATACACAACGGTTACATGTCTTATACTTTATAGATTGGAAGCTGCTATCAAGTGGAACATGCGTCAAGCATGTCAAGAGAACTGATGACATGAAAAATATATATGTTGTCGCAGACCGGTTAATAAAATAACTTAGCAACATTGCTGCCTACAATACTTCAAGAAAGTAAATACAAAAGTTTCTCTATGTCAATTTACATTTATTAGAAACTATGCGACGTAACAATGAACTGTCACGGGGAGATCCATTACCAATCTCTTTGGAGAAAAAAATGAAATTAAAACCTTCAAAAATATTTTTGACTAAATTTGAACTTAGTTTGAAGCTGGATCCCTTTTTTTCCTCTTCTAATTTCATCTTTTTGTCTATCATTGAAAGACGTAGACAGTGGAATGCAAAAGCGTCAGCTTTTCAATATTCTTGAGTGAAATACTTTTCGTAATGAGTAGAAATGAATCTGTTTTTGTTCATTACGTCACATAAGTCGTGTGGGTAAACAAATCATTTTTAAGACATGGCAACTTTCAATGATGCTTTGAGTACAAATAGGATTGTAATGTTGCTGTTGAATTTACTCAATCATGACAAGAAAATTGAATATATATGATCCGCGCCATAAAGGGTTTTTATTTGTTTAATGTTATTTTAAACTTTATAAAAAACTTCAATGAAATTCCAAGAAATCTCATGGGCAGATCTGTAGGACTAAACAATGCAGGCCTGTGTATATGACATTGTACAGGGTTGACTCCGTCTATGACTGGCTGATTTATTGAGGGTCTATTATCACCAAAATTGTATGTTAAGGTAGAACCAGATATTTCAGTTCACTAGGTTACCACATGTCTCCAGGTCTGTAGACAAATCAAACGTGGTTGCGACCCATATATGTAATTGGCAAACAGTTTTACTTTTTTCATTTGATTTTTATAATCCAAAGTCTCCCTTAATGTTTGCCCCCATGTCCGAGAACTTGTGGGTGTAAAATACATACTTCGTTTTCAATGTCAGTTTCTTGTCAATTTGCCTAAAAATAAAAAAATTCCTAAAATTGTCAAACAGTTTATTAAAGTTTAAGAAAAATGGCCACAAATAAATAAATTTCCAAAAAATTGCTAAAAACTTGAAAAAAATGTTCCAAAAATTGTCAAACAATTTATCGAAATTGTAAGGAAAGAACCCGGAAATGAACAAATTTGCCCCAGAAATTGTCAAACAGTTCAC
>JAIGNY010004052.1:97500-100000 GCA_020152595.1 Chiridota heheva
AGAGTGGCGTATTCAGCTTTCCGTTTCAGGGGGCGCAAATAGTAATTATTGGAAATGGGCGTATGAACGGTGGGAAAAAATTGAAACTGCCTCTGGAAGAATTTTACTTTCCCACTAACAAATTGTAAAACTGAAATAAAATTATTGCAAATTTTGATAAAACATATTGCAAATTTTGGTAAAAATATTAGAAATTTCCCGAAAATCGAATAAAATTCCCGAAAATAAAGGAAATATTCCCGAATATTAAAGAAAATGTCCCGACAATCGAATAAAATTTAAATTGATTAAATTACGTAGAATCAAATTGTCTGAAAATCCGAAAATCAAGGTTATTGAAGAAAATTTCCCGAAAATCGAAAAAAATTGCCTGAAAATTTTCCTGAAATTCTCTAGGGGCAAATTCATCACCAAATTATTTGGGCGGTATATTTACCATTATGAATTCATTATTACAGTTTATTTCCAGAATAAGTACACTGGTATATTGGTATATTACGCTACATTTCACTCACGGAATTTCGCCAGGGGGACGAGGGGAGGGGGGGGGGATTTTCTCCTGACCCCATTAATATGCTACTGTGGAGGTTCCCCCAAAAAAAAAAAAAAAAACACACACTCCAGATTTTTTTTTTTTTTAAAGGCTATAATTTACATAAATTGTTACTTTTTGTCCTTTTAGCGGAATGATCGGTCTACATTCAGATACGTTTTACATTGAACCTCTCGTAGAAGGTAATGGTGAGCATGTATTGTACAAAACAGCTCAAAATCACGCACAAAATAAACATAGTAAGTATTCACGTATTATGTTCATACTTTTCAGTTTATATTCTTACGCAAAAAACAGTTTGCGGTGTTTGTTTAATTTGTGAAGACTTATCTTGATTCCGAAGTTCAGAAGTCACTTACAAATATTTCTTGACTTTGTCATTCTTTAGTTGTCTTAAAAACTTTAAGCTTTCTAGCATCCTTGGAGTTGTACTTCTATATCACCAGTCCATTAACCAGAAACAAATCAATATTTATATGCATTAAAGAAATGTTTACGATCCTTTCGCGCGTTTCCCAACACTAAAAAGGCCGTGAACGATAGGACACTGCGTTTAAGACAATTACTGAAAGGGTATATATTAAACAAATTTATGGACAGGTAGAATCAATTTGAGCTTAATAGGAAAATATATGTCATAAACCACGAAAATAACTAAATGTTTTATTCAAAATTAATAAGTTAAAACATTCAGTTTACATCACAACAAGAAAACCTATAAATATTAACTTGTTTTCAATCCTCCCCTAACGATATTTGAATGGATGCATCTTAATATTACTAAGTTTTGAATCTCCATCATATATAGATTTATAAAATTGAAATGAACTTTTGAGTTGTCCAGTCTCATCAGTTTGGATCAGTTAAAGATCATTCAAACTTTGATTCCAAAACTCGGACATTACATGTGATTTTGACGTCGTAATTTAAAGGACGTTCAGAATTCAAAGCCATGTCAATGCATATTATAAAGGAAATTATTGAAACATACTGGGGGAACCTTGCACATTTCTTATTCCTACCAGGTGGTAGGCCTATTCAAATTTAATGCTTGGAGAGAGTTTTACATAAACGGTGGGTAACATAATCAGTCCGGTCCACGCTTTCGATTGGGAGATCTCCTGATTGGGAGATTGAGACATGCGCAGTAATCATATTTTAAACTCAGTTGCTAATAAAGTTCAGCCTTTACAATATTTTTTTGATTTTCAAAGTCTGTAATTCTAAAGTTGGATGCTTTGCAAATTATAGTCTATTATAATTAATGTTTCTGTATAATTTCAGCTAATACTGGTGACTGAAATGTCAAAATGTGCTATTCAGAAATTCAAAATAAATGTTCAAAAGATTATTTTAAAATTCCCTGGTGAAAGTTAGATTTGCGCTGGTGAAAATGGAGAAAATCATTTGATTTGATTTGTTCTGTTGCACCAATGAAATTATAATATTTCGCATGCAGTTTTCCTTTCTTTGGCTTAAACCTATTTTACCGTTATGTATTTCTTTAGAGAGATTTCAATTTGGAAAGATGCATTGTAGAATATAATGACAAAAATCTCCCGATTAAGAGTTCTCCCGTTCGGGGCGTGGACTAAACTGATGATAGGTGTGGCATCAATATTCCCAAATTCTTTATGTATTATATTAAACAAAAAAAATTGTGTTAATATAGAAGCCACTGAATCGACGGGAATAACATACTTATATGAAATGTATATCATAGGCTGATCGTATAATATCATTTTATGCGCTCAATCTTCTAGCAAGAGCTTATAAATTTTCATGGAAATGCTACATGGCAACGCGCAATTAACTTTGACCTATGCATTTATTTTATGGTACTTTTTACTTCACGAATCCTTGAAATTCGATGTCTTCCATTTTACTTGTCCGATATCACATGTAATGCACATGTTTGAATGTTAGCAATCCCTATTGAAATATTAT
>JAIGNY010004052.1:105000-110000 GCA_020152595.1 Chiridota heheva
TAAAACAGATTGCCAACTACATGGACTTAGTAAGGAATGTTTTGTTTGGAGAAAAATGTTCTCTTTATGGTAATTAATGGAAGGATGCTTCATGAGGTGACAATGTTAATATTTCCAACCACCAAATATACATTGATATTACTTTTAACATGATATTAATTTCTACATGAAATATACACTATAAAACCTTTATCACCAACATCAATGTCATAATGTGAAATAAGAAAGAGTGTGCTTCTAAAGCTTCTATTCGTAGTAACGTTCCCAAACCGAATAAACTTTCAGTTATTGTAAACTCCTTTCCAGGGCACACTTAAATCTGGTATCTTCTTTTTAAAGTTCATCATTTTTGGATCTGTTTTCTATTTTCAACAGATTTGGAGATCATTAAATGTTAGAATAGCGTTAGTGGGTGTTGAAGTCTGGACTACAGAAGAACTTATAGAAGTTGACTATGATCTTCAATTAACTTTTTCAAACTTCAGAAATTGGAGGAAAGCAAATCTTGACCGGATTATAAAACATGATTTTGCCCAACTGCTACTGTAAGTTATCACCAACTGTGATTTAAGAATACCTCATAAGAATTTCGTTTGTGATAGAGGAACAGGAGAGCACTATTAAGTTTGGTCAAAAATGGGCAATTCATCGGAATTTACGTTGGACCATATTTGGTACAATGTCTTTTGGCGGTTGGCTGTTCTAATGTCGCGCTAGGTCAAACGTTAACTCTTATACCTATTCTAGCACACGGTATCTAACATTATACCAATAATGGTTCAACGAAGATATCCCACCCGTTGACTACACTGCATCTGCCCAACATTGTGTTAAAGATTCGCGCCCTAACATCAGCGATGTTCGGTTTTTCCATATGCTAGAAAATCAAACATCTCAAGGCCACCAAAAACTTACGCACCACTGCTCTCACACCCTATACATAAAGTGTACAATTATATATACACTGTACGTACGGAGTATTTCGGGAATGGTTTAAGCGGACACAGCGTGTACATTGTTTAAGAAATAATTAGTGAGGGCGCTGCGAGCAGCAATGTCATGGATGTCGGGGCACAATATTGGCACTTGACCCATAAATGAGTGCATGTTTTTGGTGAATTATTATTCAAATATTCATTGACCTGTTTTTCCTCCTAAAATAATAGTGTTATTGTTAAGGAATCTTAGATACCTACCTATAGATATCAATGTAATATAATTCTTGTAGCGTCGTTTTCCTCAAAGGTCAAAAGGCTTGGCTGAAATGTTTTCTGGAAAATTGCGCCCTAACTTGTCGGCCTAGTCCTCTTTGAAATATCTACCGTTCCACAAGTGTTCAAAAGCATATTGTGGCTAATAGTTTTATTTATTTTTCAAAAAACTATATGGAAATGTATCAACTTACTGTATTGCATGCATATGTAATGTGAATGAATTAATAAAACTCTTTATTTAAAGTGATGCACATTAAAGTGCGTTATATGTGGTTTCTACAGCATGGAGACGTTTAGACTAAATCCACAACACAACTTACTATAATCCACTGATCTAAAAGAGTGGGTTAACAAAACACATATTCTTATGGCAATGAAGAATGATTCACAACCCATTTAAACTAATGCAATTATCAGGTTATACGTATTTCAAATGTCAATTTTACTGAATGCTTCACCCTCAACTTCATCCACTATATTTATCTACCTTTTAAACTTTGATATGGTATTACTGATTGTTAATACACTTATAACGTTATGTGAGGTTAAGTAAACATCTAAATGTTATCATTAGTCGAAAGTTTTAGCACGGCGTTGAAAGGATTGGTGTTGTTTGCACTACACGATACAATACGATCAAATTAATATATGAAAACTTATTTGATATATTGTCCTGTTCAATAGGTATTGATCAGGGAGTTGTTAACAACTCCCTGGTATTATGTACCAACCACAAACTCCACACTCATACATTGATATACTCATTGAAAATTTTCATTGAACAATTTTACTTATTGGTAAAAGATGATGATTAGTTCACTTGCTTTTGGTAGTTGTTTTAATTATACCAACTCATAGATAATATAGACATTAATGGAATGCGATTATATGTGCGGTTATGTGGTTTAATATTTTTTACCACACATTTCAAATGACTTCTTTTACGAAAGCTTGTCATCTGTATGGAAGTTAAACATTCTTGACAAACATTTGAAAACGATCCATGCACTTTATTTTGTTTCATGAAATCTTGTAAGCGAATACGTCAAACCAAACATTATCTAATGCACACACAACTTCACAAAATGGAATGTTTTCGCTACAAATATTCATTTTCCAATTTCATTCAATCAAAATGTATATATTTAATTGCATGCATTAACATTTTAAGATACTAAAACAGTAGCATTTTTACTGTATTTTATTGTTTATTTCCCTTTTAAGTGCTGCTAGCTTTAACAAAAGTATGGTTGGAATGGCTCGGTCCGGCGAAGTGTGTTCAAACGCAGGCTCTGTTGGTGTTGTAAAAGTACGTTCTTCTCCCGTTCGTTCATATACAATGTTGCGTTTTTTATGCACCATCCTCTCATGGAAATCACACTTATGGTTTTAAACCAGCATGAATTACTTATTAAAAGGTATATGGAGAGCTGCAAACACTATTAAACTTATAAACAGTCCGGTTCACGTTTTCTCCCGATGGGAGATCGACACATGCGCAGTGACCATAATTTAAACTGTTCAAATTGCAGCCGTTAGTTTTTATTTTGCTTTTCAAATTCTCTTATTCTAAAGTTGTGTACTCTGAAAATTATATTCAAATTGATATTTCTGGTTAAAATCTGCTTTTCAGAAACTATTGAAATGAATTTGTAAAGATTGCTTTAAAATTTCATGGTGAGAGTCAAATTTGCACTGGTGAAAATGGAGGAAATAATTTTGTCGTTCTGTTGCATTGATAAAATTAGAATATTTCGCACGCATTTTCCCTACTTTTGGTTTACACCTATTTTACCGTTATGTATGTCTTTAGAGAGATTTGAATTTGGAAAGATGCATTGTGGGTTATAATGACAAGAAATCTCCCGATTGGAAGATCTCTCGATCGGAAGCTTGGACCGGACTGATAAAGATCATAAAATTCTTCGTAGAGCAGCTTTTAAAAGTTGAAGAAGTAGTTTTCTATTTGTCAGTTTGTAGCTGATCAAAATTTAAGAAAAGTGTTGAAATTTGTTACCTTCGAAATTTCTAAACAGGAAGAAAGCTTTTTATTGCATTTGGTATTATTTAACATTTTATTTCTTACATTTACTCCTAATATTGTGAGTCTTTGTGAACACTTTCTACATCTATAGAATGAGTTTTGTTTAAGATCCCGAAGCCCATTTTCAAAATAAGGTACTCTCCTTCAAGCATTTGTGGTACATGTAGATGACCAAAACAAATGTTTAACATGAGATAATACAGAGGTATTCCTGTAATTGTATACCAATTTGTCATTACCACTCACAAGCTGTGTAGTTGCTCCCTGAATACGTTTTTTCGTTGGACTCAAGAAATTATAAAACCAAATTCCAGAAGCCTAGTTTTCTTTCTTTAATAGACTACAAAAGCCGGCCGTCGCACTGATGGTTAACAAGTAACTATGCCTAGAACTACATACCATCATTGTACACTCTCATTGTGAACTGTAGCCCTATTTTAGGTGGCTTACTGAACTGGATTCCATACTGTTGAAGGTTAGCCCAACGTGCTGCATCTTGATAGCAGTTTATAGTTCAATATAACTTAATCTGCTATTGCTTCCATACAATACTTTCGTACATTATCTATGCAGTTACCTGAGAAAATGCTCCAAAGGGAAAATAAACGAAATGACTTGCGCTTTTTTCACAGAAACGAGGGGGAAATTTTGACATCGCATTTACAATGGCCCACGAGTTTGGTCACAATATGGGGCTGTCTCACAATGGACCTCACTGCACATGTGAATCCAATGGGAATCCTGGCTGTGTTATGGACGAATATGCCCCGTGAGTATTGTTTGTTAATTACCAGTCAATTGACTCAGAAGGATAAGCGATCGGTATGATTCAGTCCCTTCTTGCGATATAACTCTTTGCAAGTAAAATCTAACTTTCCTACAATCTTAGTTATAAAACAGAAAGGTCTACAATGCTTGAAAACATAATTCAAATATTGAACTTAGATATCTAAATGCTATTTAGTGATAATTGATTGTAAAAGTGCTTAAAATTCTACGTGAAAGAGCCTTATATTACTATTAAATGTATATATAGTGTTCGATAATATGGGAGTAATCTTAATAAAAGTTTTCGATAATAAGCGGTCAAGATAATAAAATCACAGCGATATATTGAAAAAAGATAAAACAATATCAAAACGGAGAGCACTTCGACTGATAAAATGTATGATTTTTCTCAAATGATTGAATGAAATCTGAAAAAGTTGCACATGTTATCTCCTGTGTTGATTATCATTTTCAGAAAGAAATCTCGTAAATGTTTTTAAAAAAGTAACTTTTTGTAACATTATTCATAATTATTTTTATAGGAAGCCAGCTGTAGCTGCCTGGTCCTCTTGTTCCAGAGAAACACTCCAGGATTCCCTGAACAAAGGCTTAGGGGCGTGTCTGTTCGATTATCCGAGCACAATATACGATGGCCCTATTTGTGGTAATGCATTCCGTGAAGAAGGAGAAGAGTGTGATTGTGGTTTACAACATGTAGGTTACTTTGAATTTCAAATATTTATTATATCTGTATATAGAGAGCCAACTTTATGTTTTAAATTGTTTAGATTTCGTTTGCTGCTGACTTTTCTGTGCGGTTATGTCGCTTTAAGGCTGGTCAGTAAATCAACTTGTAATTTAATTGGACTTTCATATTGTATTCCTGTTCATACAGTGCTGCGTATTATTCAATTATCATTTAAAGAATATATATATTTTTTTTTTAATTCATACGGCTTTAAATAAGACGGCTT
>JAIGNY010004052.1:115000-210000 GCA_020152595.1 Chiridota heheva
GGCAGAGCCCCGTCAGAATAGGTATTACAGTTTTCCGGAATATGCAAACCTTAAATTTAACTTTAACTGTTTCGTTTTGTAATTCCTTGGGTTTTGATTCTCTGATACAATGCTTGTACGCAGACCCTTAGATAGTCTCAATCAAATAAATAGACTTTAAAATCTTGATCTTCTTTAAACCCAAAAAAGAAGAAAATAGCACCTAATGAAGTTCTAGCCAAAAAGCTATTTCGATTTTCTCTTTGTTACACCTTGTTTGTTACAAACATATCCGAACCCAAAATGATTTTAAAACCTCATCCACAAAAATTTACAAACTGTAGTGTCACATTGCTACTATGTTGATGTTGGTATTTTGTACATATTTCATCATATCCTAGGACAGTAGGACGAGTTGTTTCGATGACGTAAGCGAGGCAAATTTGAGTGTTGCACTCTCTCTTGCCTTTTAAAGCTTGCTCAGATAAGCAGATAAGACGTAGTTTCTAAGCAATATTATTTGAAATCAATCTTGACTTAAACTAATCAACATTAAGGCTCAAATTAATTTACTATCCAAGCACACTCTCTGGAGTGGATAAACTCACTTAGTAGCAACTTCACATATGTCTTTAGGAGCATTTTAAAACATCTTTTGCCTTTGGGCGTTAACGTAACATTACTGTATTACCTTAGGGTAGGCTTGACAGATTGAACCAGAATTAGAGACGTAAATTTCATAAGTATTCTTGATTTGCTAAGAAACGTCTTATAAAATTGTTTTATCTTTCCATTTTCTCTGTTTTGTTTTGGAAATACAAACCTAACTTTCAGTTACCTTTTCCTCACAGAAAGTATGTTACGATCACGAATGTGTTACACTGGAGGAAGTTGGTATCGTACCATGTCCGGAAAACTGCAATAACAATGGTGTAAGAAGTAACTTTATGATACTCGTTGTCATCAAAATGATTATCTTCGGTAGTTTTGAAGATTGCATTCATTTATAACCATCAACAAGTATTAAACTTTTAAGTTGTGTAATCGTGGATTTTTGTTGTTGCTAGAGTAAAAAATCCCTAAAGCGATACCTAAACTAGAGACACTCAGTATATGATACTCAATTACTCATATATTGGATTTTGATGTCTAGGAAGTTAAGCAAAACCAAAAGGTTTTGTGGTTCCGATGCTTTTATTTTTCATCAGTTGATTGATTTGCAGAATTTGTCTTAACTGTAATGTCATTGCATATCATGGGGAAATATTTGTTTCATGATATTTTCATAATTTTAAAGAAAGCCACACCCACCATGCATTTTAATGACATCTGTTGATAACATAGCTTGTCAATAACCAACAAAAGTATCATGCTGAATATGACGCAAAACGGATATACAGTTGCTCATTTATCACTTTTCAAAATTTCAACTTTAAGCCCGCCCACTTATTATTATGCATGAAATCACCACCAAAAACATTAGGGCACATCTGCAGATCATAAGCTATCTGTGTACTATTACAGAATCCGCCCCTTGAACACTACTCCATCCTGGTTTTATGTGCCTGTGGCATTCTAGTATCCGAATGAACGATTACGTGGCATTGATATGCAGTCGCTGAAAATTTTCGAGTTTCCTATTTCATTTCCACATTACTCCACTTCGTAATATACAAAAATTGTGGTCAAATGATTGCGTAATACATGGTCAACTCGTAGAGAGAATGTCCTTGAAATGGGATGAAAATGGCAGTGGTAGTTTCATCCCGTCCGTCTCCCCAGGGCCGTTATCTTCAAATGCCACACATGACGTGAATACAGTTCGTAGTTTTTTTGAGATATTGGTTTACAAGCTTTTTGTTTTCAAAATCATATTAAGCACCGTCCACTACGCGTTTTAATGAAAGTCAACGTTTTTACATCATGAACATGTATGCACCAGCTAACATTATAATTATACCAAATGTAAAACAAAACAGACATGCGCTTGTTAAAATATGAACATTTCCATAATTCTACATGAAGCTCATCCTACTCATTAATATGCATGACATCACCACCAAAATTATTAAGACACATCCACAAACCATGGGCTATCTGTGTACTTAATATGACATGAATCTAATATACCGTTCGTGAGATAACGTGTTTACAGGCTCTTTTCAGCAAAATCATATTAAGGCCCGCCTACTACGCATATTAATAAGAGTCAACGTTTTTACATCATGAACATGTACACACCAGCTAATATCATAATTATACTAAATATGAAACAAAACAGACATGCGGTTGTTAAAGTATGAACATTTCCACAATCTTAAGCTCCGCTTACTTATTAATATGCATGACATCACTACCCGAATCAATAGGGCACATCTGCAGACCATGGGCTATCTGTGTACCAAATATGACATGAATCCAGTTAACTGCTCTTCAGATAACGTGTTTGCTAGATCTTTACAGCAAAATCATATTAAGCCCCGCCCATTGGGCATATTAATGAAATTCAACGTCTTTATATCATGAACACGTACACACCAGCTAACAAACAGCATAAGTACACCAAATATGAAACAAACAGACGAGGGGTTGTTGAAATATGAACATTTAAACAATTCTACATTAAGCCCCGCCTACTTATTAATATGCATGAAATCACCATCAAAAACAATAGGGTACATCTACAGACCATGGGTTATCCATGTACCACATATGACATGGATCTAGTGTATCGTTCTTGAGATGTCGCGTTTACGAGCTGGCCATCACAAACATACATACACACACACATAGGCCTACATACACACATCCACACGTGCTTCACATACCGATCGAGGACCTTAACATCATACTATTCATTTGAGGACTCAATGATACCGACCAAAAATGAAGTAGTGGAGCTGAAACAATTGTTGTTTTATCATTGTGAAATGCTTGTATGGTAAGGAGACTTGAAAAGTAAACAAAAATACAGTCCTGATTTATGTTGTCTTTTTAAGGACATAAAGCAAAATTATAGGTTTTGCTAAGCAACTAAGGACCCTGGACAAGACCTGATACATCTAATCATCTAAGGACTTCTGTGTGTGTTACACAATTTTTAGTTTTACTGAACAACTAAGGACTCGCGGCGAAACAGCAGGTAACTGTCTTAAAAATTTGTGGCGCAATTCATTTATAAGATAAATCAGTCTGGAATTTTAGCACTCTAAAGATAGTGTGAAATTAGATTTGAGATTCAACCGGTTCAATAAAGACATCTGTAAAACTTTTCAAGCGTCATCTTAAATGCAAGAGTTTCTTGTTTAAGGACGTGTGTCTAGGTCCTCAAACGCGACCTGGGTCCTTAAACAATTGGTGTGTTGTCAGATCAAGGTCCTTACATGAATATTAAAGCAAACGCACCCACACACACACACACACACGCGTACATACACACACACGCCATCATGCCGCATAGGTTCCTGATGCTATCTCATCGGAATGGAGCTTATGTAGATGGACAACATAGTGCAGCCATTCTCCTGTGCGTGAGAAATAATGTGTCAGTTCAATTATCATATTTACAGAATCAGATTCATACATGCTTTAAATTTGACTAAACTGACGACAAATTGGAACTTAGAAAATGATGCAAAAAGTATCAATTTGCTTAATAGCATCAAATAACCTCCCATGCGGTGATTAAATAGGGGTAGATACTTTGTATATTGCAACCTCATAGCGACGGTCTTTATTTTCTAACTTTTTTCTATCTAAACATTTTTTTTTTTATAAACTGCCATTGCGCAAGAGTTGATTGCATTCAAACCCGATGCTAACTCCGATAATTAGTTACTGCTTATCATCAGCTCTAGTGATAAGAAAGTGAATTCCAGGATTAATTCGATGACAAGATATTTCAATCGTTTATGACACTGAGCAATAGACAACTAAAAATTACTTCCAAATCTTGTTCTCGAAAAGATATATCAAGTGTAGATTTAGATTATTCGAAAGTTGACTTAGAAGTAACTTTGAAGAACAAAAATCAACTACAAAAGGAGACAAGAGTCACACACTTAATTTCGTATTAATGTACTGTACTTCAAAGCATGTAAACTCACTAAACTTGTACAAATTATTCAAAATATCTTCGATTTGCACATCACAGTCCTATAGACTTTGTTTCACGAATCTGCGGGCTTACAAGATGGTTGTAAACAACCAAATATAGATTTCTGAGGATGCAAGTAAGGATGCATGTGCCTCAAATGTTCAAATGATTTTGTCGTCATAAGTAGTTTTACTTGAATATTTTCGTCAAGGAATAAGATTTTTTGATATTTTCTGCAAAATTATGTTCCATGTCTATTTGACATATACGTGAATCGTATTTGTTGTTTTCCCTTTAGACTTGTAATTCCGAAAATCACTGCCACTGTTCTGCTGGATGGGCACCTCCAAACTGCAGTGGGCCAGGACGGGGAGGAAGTGCAGAGAGCGGACCCGCAACCGTTATTGGTGAGAGATTTTGCAAACCTAATGTAATCTACCTGGGATTACTCTGTAGATGAAAATTTAGATTTCCAATAAAGTTTTCACTTTGATTTCAATCATTCTAATGCATGCTTCATGTCGTGAATAAATATCACTAAAAAAGATATCGTAATTTTTTTTGAAGGGCTGCATCTAAATTTTGGTAGGTATATGAATACGTCTCGACAATAATAATAGGAGTTGGTTAATATCACCATCAGAACAATTTCATTTGGGGGACTATTGTATATGCAGCAGTGCTGACAATAGTGTTATCATATGAGCCTGAGTAATTTACTTTTCTGTTATTCGGCCCAAAGCACTGAGCCAAATCAGCGATAATTTGAAACAGTTCATGTTTTTCACAATGGGAATTAGTTCCGTGCTATCTAAACAAAATATGCCGTCGACAGTTGGAGTATTTCTGCAATACCATGTACAACTTTGCTATGTGTGTTTTAGTGTGTCGCATTATAGCAGTGTGTCCCATATTAGGAGTCAGCCGTTTTTGATACGCGACCTTCAGTCAAATACTGTTTACACCACATTTGTGGTAGTGATTCTTCCGGAAAATTTTAAGCAGAAAATCGTTGTTTTCAGGTGATTCTTCAATCGACCAATTGTAGCTGGTAAAATTTGCAAACGTACGGAGAATTTTGCTGATAAATTATTTTTCTTTTTACGACATTTATGCTCGCATTTACGGTTTCACGCGCCCAAGGTGATGCGAGGAAAGTAGGAAGCACAGGGATGTTATTTGGGTAACATGTACCCCTTTTACTCCCAATACGTGGGATCGCCCATATGGGTTGAATACGTATTGTTCTAGCATCTCATCGAAATCTCTCAATAAATTATTGATTATCCATCCTCCCAACTTTACTTAATCCGTGTCATCAGCCAATGTTCTTCTAAAAGAGGTATCTTTTAATTTTTGGCAATATTCTTAGTTCTCATGTAATTTTCTTCAATTTTTGGAAAAGTTAAATTTTTTGGGGGCAATTTGTTTATAGATTTTCCTTCAGTTTGTGGCAATTTTTCTTCCATATTTAAGAAATTTGCTTCCGTGTTTGGGATATCTCTTCCAATTTCAGGATTTTTTTTTTCATTCTCGTGCAATTTTCGGAAAATTTCCTTTATTTTGGCGGAAAATTTCTCTCTGCTTTCCGCTTATATGACTGCAGCACCCTTGTCCCAATATGTTCTATCAATTATGACACAACTGCTCGTAAAACATGTTATCACATCATCCCTGGTTTGGTTTTGCTTCCCCCTCCCCCTCCTGACATTTTATCCTAGCTCCGCCCCAGTTCGTATCTTGTTCCATGAACGTATATTATATTGTATAGGGCCTACTTGCATCACATCAATCGCTTCAGCAGAACATTTTATTATCTGATAAAGAAAATGAAGGAAATTTCCCTCAAATTGAGAAAGAACTTCCCCAGATTAAAGAAGAACTTCCCTAAAATTGAAGAAAATACTCCGAAAATAAAGGAAATTTCACGGAAATGGAAGTTTGATGAAAATGAAGGAAATTTTACGAAAACGAAGGTAATTTTTCGAAAATTGAAGAAAACCTCCCAAAAATTGAAGAAAATTTCCCGAAAACGAAAGAAATTTTCCGAAAATTGGTGCTTAATTTCCATAAATTGAAGGAGATGAAGAAGATTTTCCGATGAAAATCAATTCGTAACACGTTCATTATTAGGCTGTTAGGGGGCTTCAAATTGGCAATGCTATAAGGGCGAAGGCTGCGAAGGCTGCGAAGCCCTGGTGGGGACCCAGGGTTTCTCATGGTTTTATTAGCAGAAAAGGGCTTTAAAATGTGTCACATCTATTGAGTGAAGCTGCACGTAGGGACGCTGGGGTCGAAACCCCCAAAATCCCTGCATTTCTCACCATTTTCAGAGTAGAAAATTGCTTAATATTGTGTCAAATCCAGGGTCGACGTCCTAGCTGCCAAGGGGGCGAAGCCTCAGAAAGCTAGTAGCGTTTTTGGTAGCAGAAAATTGCTCAAACAGTCAAAATAGTGTCAATTCTGAAATCTGGGAACGAATGTTCAAATGTAGCCTAGGATCCCATTGATTAAAATATGTCTTTAGTTGGTGTATAGGAATGGTTTTCATGTTTTTGATGTAGAAATAAAGCTTGAAAACAAATATTTACAACGTTGAGAATAAAGATTATGTCAAAGTATATTTTCATAACAATTTTTTTGCGCCCCTGTGAGCATTCGGCGCCCCTTGAAAAGCTTCTACCAGCTGTATTCAACAAAATTGTTTGCCCTTCATAGCAGGAGCAAATAGTCTATTTTGTGGCAAATTATGCGCTTTTGGACTACAAAAATGGAATATTACTTGCCCAATGTAATGATATAGGAAGAAGTTATTGATCAACACATAAAAAAAAATTCTCAGGGCGATTTTGGCGCCCCTTGAGCACTTGGCGCCCTCTCGAAAAGCTTCGCGATGGGAGGGGTTGCTTCTTGGCTCGCCCTGCCACCACGCCACTGCTTCTATAATATATATATGAACATACAATTAAGGGGAATACAATTATTCCGTACATGAATTAAGTTAACTAGAAATTGTCGCGTTTGAATTTCCTTTAATGAACAGAAACTTGGATCGCAGTGTTTTGTTAATGCTATGCTTTTGCCAGTTTGCTGAAAATGTGCATTGCTCTAATTAGCTTGATACAATTTAATGCATATTAATGTCTTTAGATGAAATGTGAATAATTGTGACAAATATATCAATAATAGGCCTGTTAGATTGAAAATGTTGTGAAGATTGTCAGATACGTCTGTGTAATTAAATGACGTAATTAGGTCGGCAAAAAAATGCACTCTAAAATGCATTCCCAAAATAAAAGTTTCATTTAGAAGGTGATACGGTAAATGTATATATTGTTTTATCTTTAGAAATGAATATGTCGATCTATTGTTTTATTACTGCTATACTCCGAATAAGTCATTTGCATTTTTATGTGACAAACGTAAACAAAAATATAAAAAACGATAAACAGTAAGAAGAAAAATTATGAAGAATGATGTCACCAACGTTCTATCAATAAATTTCCACAACATGAATAAGTAAGATTTTTTTTCAAACTTGCGTCACAGAAATACCCTCGACAGTAGCAGCTACAGGACCAACCACCCAATTACCAACCAGTTTCTCCAAAGACACTACGAAAAGAACATCACTTTCCAGCGCTCCCACGATTTGGAAAACAGAAACCCTAAAACATGTAACTAAAAGTACGCAGGGAAATAAACCCACCAAGAGTCCTGTAACATCAAAGCCGAATCCTCCTGACTACAGA
The DNA here is from genome assembly GCA_020152595.1 of Chiridota heheva. NCBI lineage: Eukaryota > Metazoa > Echinodermata > Holothuroidea > Apodida > Chiridotidae > Chiridota > Chiridota heheva. The sequence continues at coordinate 122,828 of JAIGNY010004052.1, forward strand.
AGTATGTCACTCACTGTATCCATTGTGTTGGCTGTGTTAGTCGTCATAATATTTCTTGGAGCTTTTAGTTGCTGTAACAGAAAGGAATTCATAAAGATTTTTAAAAGGGCAGACAGGTCACGAATCATTTCTTCTGAACCGAAAGATGAGATACCCATCGAAAGCTATTAAACTTTGGCACGTAACTGCAGTGCGACTAATTTTAGTGGACCAGTAGTATTCAAACCTGTTTTAGTAAATGTTGTTTGCCAATAAAGATTACTGGTTTGTGACGTCAGAAATCATTTGTTCACTTATCAGTAGAATCTTCTTCCCATATGAAATTAATCTGTATATCAGATGCATCGTTGTTTAACTTAGCTGTAAGTTCGATTTCTGTCTGATTTTTCAGTTAGGCAGCTGAGTACTTAATTCGCACGATTCAAGACGGAAAACGTTTACAAATTGTGCCGATCACGATCAGACCAGGATTTATCACATGTACTAATATATATCAAAAAGATCTACTTTGTTCAGAGTTGAGGTTGAATGCACGGGTATGCGGATGGATTGTTTTATGGGTGTAACGATGTGGACGCATGTGCAGAGGCGGTGTAAACGGAGGCAGAGATGAAACTTTTAAACAATGAAAGTTTGCCCCTTATTGCTTCGTCTTTTTTTAATAATTTTTTGTTTAGAAAAAAGTAACAAAAGCATCGCCCTAGAAACAAAACGGGAACATTGTACGCGCTTCGGTCGCATGCAATTTTTTTCTTTTTTTATATTTTATGGCTCCTATAAACGTGGGGCATACATCGGATCTTAGCCGGCGCCCTACATTGGGGCCTTCCCTTGTGCCTAAGCCTTTTCTTTCTGATGCTAATTTGTAGTCTTGAAGTAATAAAATGATAATCTTTGACATGTTTGACTTGGGGCCTGGGGCAAAACTTGATAGTGAAGAGAACAGCGTCGCACGCAAACCTACATCATGAAACAGAAAAGTATCAGAAGATTGCAAATTCTGAATAATACTGAGTTCTTATGCTCCTTACCACCTGACAACACAAGTGTTCAAAGCACTTTACAATAGAAACTTTTTGAGGCAAAGTTCCCGAAAATTGAAGAAAATTTCCCAAAATTGCAGTAGGCTACTTAAATATAGGCCCTGTGCAAAAACTCCACTTATTTGGGGCATTGGGCAAAACTATCATGGTGATCCTATAAACTGAAGTGTCCCACCTCTATATATATATATATATATATATATTTTTTTTTTCAACTTAGAAATGTTCTATTTAACAGAGAAATGTGCTGCATTATTACAACAATTTGCCCGTCTACCCATACAGTGTAGGCTTATTTGTTATTATGTAAGTAGAAAAGGGTCATCAACGGTTTACCGGACCAATCACTTTTTACTTAATTTCCAGTTGACGGGAGGGAGGTGGGTTTCCCTTTCAACTAAATGCTAGTGTTATTTGCCTTCAAATAATTCGAAGGGCCCTTCATTATCTGCTTACTTTAGGGCTAGTGCTGTGGGTGCAACTTGCATTGTATTCTAAAGAGTGTTATTACGCGATGATACCCATTTATCTTTCACCCTTTTCGCTATTAAGAATTGGAAGTTTTAAAACGCTTTCCAGTCAGACTGGCATTGTTGATGTATTTTGCATTACTTGTGTGTAGATATTTATACTAGTTATTTGATATTTTCATGCCAAGCATTTGATGTTTCTTAAAATACTTTATGCATTTTTTTGTGTGTAATTGTAAAGTTTGAAATTGAAATTGAAATACCTGTAGATCGTAATGAGTTTTGCGTTGAAAATATAACTGTTAATTGTCTAATCGAAATTATTTCCTTTTTACCTTTTCACATACGTATACCTTCACGACCGAAAGAACAGGCAAACAGTCACACGCAAGCAGGGCGGACTGGCCACACGGGCATTTGGGCAATGCCCGGTGGGCCGGTGGCCTCGTGGGCCGGGGAGCCGGGGAAAAATTACAGCTCTTTTTCATAAAAGTTAATAGAACGCGCCGCGGGCCATGGCTAAATCTCTGAGAAGGAGTCTAGTCTAGACTGTGTATTGAAAGGTGGTTCAAGTTGTTGTATACACCCATTCAACAAGTCACGCGGCGCGCCCGACAGGCAAAGCGTCGGACGATTGGTCATTCGGACGGAATCCGTAATGATGTGTGGAAGGTGAGAAGGTGAGCCACAGATGAGGCTACATCAGCGTCTGACCCAGTGAACAGGTATCGCATTGAAGTGTATAACCCGATAGTGGACACTATTGTGAGCACGTTGAGCGACGATTTGACAGATCAGCAACATTGACATTCTATGCTGATCTTACACTTCTTCACCCAAGGAACTTCCGTCAAGTGCCATCGGGAGCCAAGGAAGAGCTGCATAGATATTTGGTGAGATTTGATGATGCTGTAACTGCGGAACAACTACGAACAGAACTGCAAAGCCTTGGAGATCAGTGGCCAACACTGAAACAATCAGTACCAGGTGCTTATACATAGCAGGAGGACAGTGATGGTGAGTCTGACTCTGAACAGCACAGAGAGAGCTTATCAAGTGAGTCATGTAAAGGCTGCCCTCTCTGCTGCTACAAGGTGCTCCTCAAGTTGAACCTCTTCACTGATGCTTACAAGAGCATTGGGCTTGCCTACAAGCTGCTGCTAACGCTACCTGTGTCACAAGTGGCATGTGGATGTTCTTTCTCTGCCTTAAAGAGAATAAAAAACCGTTTGAGAAGTACAATGGCCCAAGAGCATCTTGAGGCGTTCATGTTGATGTCTGTAGAAAAAAGGATCTTGGCCAAACTTGACACTAAAAATATCATTGCTGGTGTGGCTGCCAGAAGCAGCGAATTGCGCAGGCTACTACTCTCGTAGACAAGACATGTACTCGTGTTATTGCACATATATCATCTTGTCGGTCATGTAATTTGTTTACGTTTAAAAGTTTCGTGGTTTCGTAGTTTTACTTCTGGAAAACTAGTTTTGGGTCTTTTCTTAAAGGATTATTGTAACCTAAAATTGAGAAATATAGCACCATTTTGCATCTAGACATTCCTTAGCTTCAAAAAATTACCACCTCCACTCAGACCTACCCACATGATGGCGATCAATGTATAAGTAACATATCAATGATTAATGGGCCGGTCCATGTGAAAAATGCCCGGGCCGGTTGCAAGACCCAGTCCGCCCCTGCACGCAAGCCTACATAATGCAGTCATGAACAGATCAAACAGAAAATTTGACAACTTATGGATAATACTGAGTTCCACCGTCTGACGATGCAAATTGCACTAGGCACTTACAGTGGAACTCCTCATTTATTTTCTGGTTACAAGCGGGTAAATTCAGGGGCGTAGGAATGGGAATAGAGTGGGGTGGGGAGGAGGGAGGGGGAAACTCAAAATTTTCCCGGTGACATGTGGAAAATTTGCACTGGTAATAAAATAAAAAAATCGGGAAATTTTCTTTCATGTCAGAAAATTTTGGCCATTTTTCGAAACATTTCCAATTTCTCCAAACCGGGCAGAAAGCATGCAACCGAAAAATCCGCTTAAGGGCAGCCCCCATCCTCCCCCTCCCTTTCTCACGGCCCACCCTGCTTCCTACGCCTCTGGGTAAATTCACTGGTGGATGAACAGACATAAGTATAACCAAGGCGGATACAGAAGGGGTCTGGACCAACCTCGCTCATTTTGGAATTATCAACTAAATAATTGGTAAGACTAATACTATATATTTTCACACAACTAAACATTTTCACTACTAAACTTCTTTCCTTTCTACTTCTACGCGCTTTGCGTGTATTCTCCCCATGTCTACTGCACTATGGTCGACTAATTTTTAGAAATTACTAGGATGAATTCCTGCAAAATTGAGGAATTCCTTCATTTTTAGACTTAATTTAGACCAAAAATACATATCAAATAGCCTATGTTTCAAAATTAATGAACAGCACTTTCTTTACACTAATTTTTACCATACAATATCTAAGCCCTTCAAAAACTTTTTTAAAGAGACAATTTATAAATCTACAAACTGACAAAGAGGCTGAGTTTCTGTTTTCGAACAAAATATATATATTTGACATTATTGATGTAAAAGAAGATCGTATTTGGGCTCAGGGGACGAAGCCCCGTACCATTCAACATTTAAGCTAAGTCGCCGTAACACACATGATAATAAATTGATAACAAGGAATGTTAAATAGATAAATATCATCACCAAAATTGTACACAACTGCTCAAGCTTGGTTTGGTTTACCAAGGTTTTTAATATCCCAGCAGACCTTATTGAGTATTTACGTCAAGCTTGTACTGCATACTGGCATCAAACATTCAAAGTTCATGTTTGTTAAGTTGCGACAGTATAGCGCAAAAGAACACATTGCTGCCAAGGGCGCCCCGTAGGAAGGATCGACTACAGGCAGTGACGTAGCCAGAAGAGAGGGAGGAGGGTGAGGTAGGAGGAAGAGAGGGGGGACCCCAAATATTTTAATCCGTTGGTTCAGATTGTAATCCGTCGGTTCAGATTGGTGCCGTCGGTTCAACAGGCTATGACAGTTCTGGTGCTTATTTCAAAAGGGCACTTTCTCAGAAAAAAAGTTCTTCGGTAATAATATATTAAACAGTTGTACGATTTTGTATTTAAATACATAAAGTAAGGCAGAGGGGAAAAAGAAAAAAAAGTATGAGGGGGGAGGGGGAGGGGGCGGAGTACATGTGATACATGCCAGGCTCATTTGAAAAGTTTGACAAATTTACACAAGTTTGTAGTCAATTATTGAAAACCTTTTCTTTTTAGACAACCCATATTTTTCAAAGAGCGACGATAAACCTAACAATGCACAAACGTAAACAATACAACATTTTCATGATTTGGTGTTTTGTATATGGTATATTATATATAGCTCTCTTTGACATGAATTTTGACTTGTATAATACACCTTCTTACCATGCGTTGTGACATAAGTTTTTGCCCTTGAAATGTCAATTTTGAGAGAGCTTCAGTATCAACTCAATTACGCCACTAAATATCGTGTCGGTTCAATTCAATTCCCCGCCACCCAATATGAAAATCCTGGTTACGCCTCTGCTCTCAGGGGAGGAGAGAGGGAGGGGTGGGGGAAAGAGCCTCAACAATTTCCCGGCTACAATTTGCCGGGAAATTAGTTATTCTCATTGACGCGTTAGTAGACCATTTTAAAACTCTAGAGCGTGTAAAATATACGAGTTACTGACGACCTCAAATCAAAATATATCTCATTTGAAAAATATCTGCCTTCCTGAGAGAATTGCACCTTCCTGGTTGGGAGGAAAAATTCAGAATTTATTAATGTAAAATTGCTAAAATTAAGAGAAAAAGATGATAATATTTTATCATAGAATTTGGCAACATAGAAAAATAGAAGAAAAACTCACGAAAATTGTCAGGAAATGAAGAAAATTGAAAAAAAAATCCCAAAATCATAAACAAAATTTCACGGCGAAAAGTTATACCTGAGAGGATTTCATCGTTGCATACTTTATTCAGATGTTGGGAGGTCACATTGGGAAATTTTTAACATATAATTGAGCAAAAATGGTAAAACTGAAGGAAAAATTGTTAAAATTGTTGGACATTTTTGAATACTTTGACAAAGCAAAAACAACAAAGTTTACTAGAAAATAAAGCAATTTGCGCGCTTCTTATATACTATAGCCTAAGGACCTGAACTGTAGGTGAAATTTCGGTTTTAAGACATGGATCAGGCTGATCAGACTGTAAATTACGAGTGCGATATTCATATATATATCGAGTGCGATATTCATATAACACAATGTCAGCGTATCGTGACGTTTTATACACGTGGTTAAAACCTAACTTATATAGACTCCAGGCATCCAGGCAGCCACAGAATCTTCAACCGGGTGTCTTTTTTATGACGTCATTTCTCGTTATGGCTTCATGGCGTCATTTCTTGTTATAGCAACTTACACATAATGATGTCATATTGAAGTCACAACTGGCTCGTCACATGACGATGACACCAATAGTAGCACGCAACTAATAAGGTATCACTCTGCCATCAAAAAATGAGAAGCCTCAGAGAAAAGGCTAATAAAAATATTTTCGAGACGTTCCATTTCATAGGACAGTAAACTGAGAAGTTGAAAATTTCAGGAATGGTAGAGAAAGCATAGCACTTGACTATGCATATCCAAATTTGACGAGATTTATTACAGTAAAAGTTTCATGGGGAACTATATTACCAAGGACCCACACCAAAATTTGAGTGATTTGGTGAAGGTGTATAGCACCTTTTCACTTCAGCTTTAAAAAAAGGGCCAAAACCTCTGACGACCCCCTATTGAAATTACCCTCATCCAAGAGATATTAGATAGTGCTTTTTGTGAAACATCACAAAAGATCCCAAATCTATAACATTCTGGTACAAAAAGGACACCGAACTTGACTCTTTCATCATAGGCTTCAACAAGGAAAATAATTAGGTATGTGCTACCTGTAGCGAGACTAGGCATATGTATATCACATGTATTTTTAAGAAAAAAAGTATGGCAATTTCAAAATATTTGATAGAAATTTCATTAAATAAGCACATAAAGTGACATTTCTAGCTCAGATGACCTAGATTGAGGAGAAAATTGGCCATTTTATTGGTCCACTTGATCAATTCTGCAAATGTTGGCAGGTATACATGGTAAGGTAAGCTTCAAAAGTATTTTAGACAATTAAAGCCTAAATCACATAGCCAATAGGTGATTATACATAAAAAGAATCTTTATATTTCACCTAAAGTAATGTGCTTGAGGAAAAAGAACAGTAGTTTTTCTCTGGACCTGATTGAAAGCTATTAAAGAGCTTTCCTTCATAAAGATAGGCTTTTTCTGACTGAGGTAAACTGACCCATATTTCATTAGAAGACTGAATTTGATTAACTTTTAGTATAAAAAATGGTATTTTCCTTGAAAATAAGTCCTTGTTGACGTATTTTAAGTTTCTTCGCAGGCAGTAGGTCTGGCTGAACCCCGTTACTCAGATTGACATGGGTCATCACAGGTCACATCAATTACTTTGTTTTAGTTAATGAAGGTCATGATTTTGCACTTAAAAGTTGTCATAAAAGTTAGATAACAGTCATTTTTCATGGTCCAGCAAAGCAGAGAGACTAAATTTGCACTAAATAGGCTTGTTTTGGGGGTATAGCATACTTGTTGCTGAATTTTTGGTGGAGAGGGGGCATGATTTTTAGAGATTTCTATTTACTTTAAAGATATTTACCTCAATTTAATGGCAAAAGGCTATTTTTTAATGGGAAAATGTGCTTCCGTGCTATAGAATAGTGCAATTAATTCATCCAAGTATTTTCATGCTAATTTGCTAATTTCTTGGTTAGTATAGCTATATTCCCAAGGGTACGCTTTCAAAGTTATTCCTAACAACATACATGAATGTTTGTAGGAACCACCCCCTATAAAATTATTTCCCAAGAAAATACTATTTTCTGACTTTTTTTGTTGATTATATTGCTTGACCATTATGAACATTTTTCATATGTTACACATTGCACAGTCAAATGCTAGCTGTTTTTCTAGGACCCAAATGGTCCAGTGGAATTTTGGGTCATACAAGGTTGGTGAGAATCTAGTACCGGATGCAGTGATATAAATCTTAAAGAGATAGGAAAGAAGTTTGTGCTAATATAGATAGCACGGAACTAATAAGGTATCACTCCGCCGCCGAAAAATGAGAACCCTCAGAGAAAAGGCTAATAAAAATATTTACGAGAGGACCCATTTCATGGCACAGTATGCTAAGAAGTTGAAAATTTCAGGAATGGTAAAGAAAGGATAGCACTTGACTATGCATATCCAAATTTGACGAGATCTATTTCAGTAAAAGTTTCATGGGGAACTATTTTACCAAGGACCCACACCAAAATTTGAGTAATTTGGTGAAGGTGTATAACACCTCTTTACTTCAGCCTAAAAAAAGGGCCAAAACCTCTGACGACCCCCAATTGAAAGTACCCTCATCCAAGAGATAGTAGATGGTACTCTTTGAAAAACATCACAAAAGATCCCAAATCTATAACATTCTGGTACAAAAAGACCCCGAACTTGACTCTTTTATCATAAGCTTCAATGGAGAAAATAGTTAATTCTGTACTATCCACTATAATTCTGCGTACACCCTCATGTGACACATCACCTGACTAAAGTTTGTTTTTAAATTTTGCGGGAAAACCTCAAACTTTTGAATTTGTTAATATCTGAATGAAGTTGACCGGGTCCCACGCACGTACAATGCTTAACAGTAACACCAACGTTAGTCAGTTAGTTGTATCCATAGGCAGCTAGCTAACTATACAAGTGTAACTGATACTGATAGCTAGTTCTAAATAGCGTTTGTTACACTGACTGCTAAGTACTATTAAATGGGTAGGGTATAATTAATTTTGCACGACATCACTGAATAGGTGGAGAGATTTCACCAGAAATCAAGGTTATAGTGCCATACAAGGGCTTGAAACTTCCAAGTTGTTGAAGTTGTTGAGACCTCAGATACTCAAGGACTATCTGAGGTATAACGTTAACCTATACATAAGTGAACAGAGTTAATTTAGCTTGCAGATCATCATTGAAGAAAATGTTATGAGATATATTTAATGACAATTATTATAGTGAGGTAGGGAAGAGGGACACTGGCGGCGTCAATGGAATAATTGAAATGTCCTTATAATTCTAAAATATTAATTACAATTAAAAGAATAGAGATTGAAGAAGCAAGAGAAAAAGTTTCTAGCATTTCTGATTTATAATATGGAATAATTTACAATAGAAAAGTAGCTTCATTAAAAACATCACATATTTCCACCAAGTGTTTCAACGAGTTTTGTCCAAGATTGTAGGTCCGAAAAACAATCCAGTAGGCCTACTGTTTCTTCCATTGTTGTAGATTAGTAAGAAAGTGGCAGCGATTGTTAGACTTAGGACTAACATAAAGTATAAGAGACAGCGAAGGTCACTTCAGGATAAGGTTGGGCCACTGACATGTTGACAAGAGAACATTTTTAAAATTGCTCCCAAACTTTGGTGGGACCAAATTATGTAGGATAATTTTAATTCAAAAGTTACGATGTGAGAGTCCGGATAAGATCCAACCAATCTTCTTTGCATTTGTCACTGTTTCTTGGGAAATAAATGCTTTTAGAAAAAATTCCCGAAACATGCCTCACATGTCAGCTTGTTACTTCAACTTCAAGTTGAACTTCAAGTCTGTATGGAAGCATATGCCGGTAAATATGTGGATCGCGTAGCAAATATGATCAGTTACAACGCGACGTAATTCCAATTATCTGTTATCTATTATTCCAAGTATCTATTTTAGATGGATCTAAGTTAATTAATAAATACATATGTAAAGGGCAGTGGCTTGCACTGGCTTCGGCAGCGATTTGGTTTGGCAATGGGCACGGGGCCAGTGGCTTGGTGAGTCATGTTTTACTGGAGGAGCAAGGAAATTTTGGCGCCTCACCCTCCCCTCAAAAAAAAAATGCTCATAAGAGTAAAATGTTGCGCACATATAACTAAATTGGCATGAATCGTTTAGGAAATTGCTTAAAATCAGTGTTTCAAATCTAAAAACCGTCAAAGCCCTGGAAGGGCCCAGAAGGGCGAAGCCTCCAGAAGCGCTGCTTTGGTAAACTTTCCCGAAAATTGAAGAAAACTTCCCAAAGATTGAAGTAAAATTCAGGAAAACGAAGGTATTTTCCCGAAATGAAGGAAATCTCCCGAAAATGAATTTTTTTTCCCCAAATCGAAGAACTTCCCAAACATTGAAAAACAATTTCGACAAAATGAAGTAGATTTCCGAAAATTGAAGGAAACTGCCTAAATATGGAAGATAATTTACCGGAATTTTCCGCAAAATGAAGAAAATTTTCCGAAAATAAAAGAAAACCTCCCAAATATTGAAGAAAATATCTTGAAAATGAAGGAAATTTTCCAAAGACAAATTTTCCGAAAACTTCTCAAATACTGACGAAAATGAAAGAAATTTCACGAAAATGAAAGCAATTTTCATGAAAATGAAAGAAATTTCCCGAAAATTGGAGATGATTTTTCAGAAATTTATTATCTCTGACATTGCAGAAGATTTTCCGAGGAAAATGTATTTGTAGCACGTGTATTATTGGGGGTAGCGGAGGGGGGGGGGGGAATTGTGTCAAATTTAGGCATGGGTGAACGCTGCAAAGCCCTAGTGGTGAACCAGGGTTTCTCGTGGTTTTATGAGCAGAAAAGGGCTTTCAAATGTGACATCTATTGTGTGAAGCTGTACGTAGGGGCGCTGGGGTCGAAACCTCCGAAATCCCTGCATTTCTCACGATTTTCAGAGTAGAAAATTGCTCAATATTGTGTCAAATCCAGCTTTCCAGGGTCGACGTACTTTCCGCCAAGGGTGCGAAGCCCCAGGAAGCTAGTAGCATTTTTTGGTAGCAGAAAATTGCTCAAAATCGTGTCAATTCTGAAATCTATAAGGAATATTGTTTGAGAACGAATGTTCAAATGTAGTCTAGGATCCCATTGACTATATACTGTATATGTCTTTTGTTGGGGTATAGGAATGGTTTTCATGTTTTTTGATGTAAGAATAAAGCTTTGTGAAAAAATATTTACAACGTTGAGAATAACAATTAGATAATAGTATATTTTCATAACAATTGTTGCGCCCCTGTGGGCATTCGGCGCCCTTTCGAAAAGCTTCTACTAGCTGTATTTAATAAAATTGTTTGCCCTTCATGGCAGGAGCAGATAATCTTTTCTGTGGAAAATTATGCGCTTTTGGACTACAAAAATGGAGTATTACTTGCTTAATAATATAGGAAGAAGTTATTGATCAACACGTAAATAAAAAAATTCACGGCGATTTTAAGCACTTGACACCTTCGCTGGGGGGCTGTCCCCCCTTTGGCCCCCTTTCACCACGCTACTGATGGGGGCACATGCAGCAGTTAAGAAAAACAATGGGGTGGGGGCACTAAATATGTGTCGCCAAATTCGGGACTGCACACCCAAAAATTGCTTAGATCTGTTAGATTGATGAAAAGATGATTCCATAACGTTAAAATCAACTCAGTTTCGGACATGTCAGACAGTCAGATAAGCATTCGGGTTATGCCATTTATATGCATCTCAGGCAAAGACGAAATTTCTTTAAAAATTAAGGATTTTCTGGCAAAAACTTAATGTCAAACGAAAGCACTAAATTGTTCATCTTTTTTACTCTCCCAGGGCGGAGCCAGAGGGAAGGTGAGGGGGGAGGGAATCCGGGGCCATTCCCCCTGAGATTTATCCGATTATACCTTTTTTTACCATGATATAGTTCTTGGTCATAGTTTATGTAAATTTTCTTCAATTTTCGAAACATTTCAATCAATTTTTGGAAAATCTTAATCTTTGTGAAAAATGCTTTCTTCCTTTTTGAGTTATTTTTTTCTCGAAAATTTGGTAATTTTCTTAAAATTTTGGAAAATTTTCTTAAATTTTTGGTAATTTTTTTTCAATGTTAAGGACATTTTTTCTCCGAATTTTGTTAAATTTTCTTCAATTTTTGGTGAATTTCCTTCAATGTTTGGGAATTGTCTTTCAACTTGGGCAATTTCTTTAATTCTTGTGCAATTATCTTCAAGTATCGAAAAATTTCCTTCATTTGGGGGCAATTTTTCTTCGATTGTCGGCAAATTTCGGGGCGTTTTGAATCCAATTTTTGATCAATTTCCTGTGATTTTCTTTTAATGTTTGAAAAATGTTTTTCATTCTTGTGCAATTTTGGAAATTTCCTTCATTTTTGGGAAATTTTTGTTTAATTTTCGGTAAGTTTTCTTTAATTTTTGGGAAATTTCATTCAATGTTTGTTTTCGAGAAAAAAATTTGCCAAATTTTACCCAAACTTCCGATCATTTCACCAATAATTTTCTTCAATTTTGTTGTTGATAATTTCCTAATCGAAAGAAAACCTTTCAACAGTTTAGGGAGTATCTTTCTTTCAACTCGCTGATCATAAAACTTTGGTTTGACTCATAAACATAGCGCCGTCATACTTATCTGATCTACTTGATGTGAAGACCCCCATACTCCACCAGGTCCTCAGCAGGCTTACTACTACTTCTACTACTACCAGACTACTAAACTTCCTTTCTTTCACTTATCATAAATTATTTGCAGATCGTTTTTTCAGTATCATCGCCGGCCCAAAACTGTGAAATTCTCTCCCCACTAATATTCGATAGGCAGAAAATATCTCTAAATTCAAGAAGGCATTGAAAACCTATTTATATGTTGAATCGTTTAATTATCTTTCTATCTTTATTATATATATTTTTCTATACTGTGACTGTATTTTCTTTTGTTATTTATTGTTAGTTTGTAAAGCGCCATTGAATGTTCACATAGTAATCTGGTAATGTGTGCTATACTAAGTTTACCTTAACCTTAACATTTGGGTTTCCAAATTTATTCAGGAGAGAGGATATTTCTCTAAAGCTGAAAGATGGAAAAAATTTGAACAAAATGAGAAAGGCAAAGAAAAAAAATCATCTGCATAGCATAGGCTAACAGGCTAATTTGATACTGTGCATTGAATTTTCGTTCCAACGTTTAACGGGCTAATTTCAAAAGAGTTATATGAGAAACTGATATGACTATGCTGCTATATAACACGAATCTTTGAAGTTGAATTTGTTTAGCGCCTAAATGGACGGAATCTTCAGGAAAATATGTAGCCCCTCTAACACCACATTGTCAGAATGGAGGCTGGGGTGGGGAGCTACATAGACATAGTAAATTAATAATAAAAACAGCAAACACAAATTAAATTCAAAACTTTAAATCATGTTTTTAACTCAAAATCTCAAAATCACAAACAGATGCAACTTTACTTAACAGAATTATAAAACCAAGTGAACATTACTGTTTTATAAAACCAAGTGAAAACATCAACAAAGGAAGAAAGTGAGGAACTGGCTGGTCAGTGAAGGCTAGGTCAACCACAAGTATGTTTCTTCAATTTTAAATAGTGTGTAAGTACATTGTAAGGGGTATCATTATGATCCATATAACAGTATAAGGAATCAAATAGGCGAATGAGGAGATAATTTGCATGAATGAATCTCTTACAAATATACCTAAGTTTCGCAACAATCCGCACGAAATCACGGTGCCTATGTAAGTTTCTGGTAGTTGTTGCAATCAAACGGTGAAACCTTAATAGAAAAAAAAAAGCGTAATAGAAAAACCTGAATGAAAAACGTTTGTCCAAAGAGGTTAAGATTAATCCTAAGTCATTCCACTCTTATGTTCGCTTAGAGGAAAGGAGGTTGTTAGTTTCCTTCAGGGTAATAATGCATACTATCAATAGTGGTGAGGATATGGCTGAGGTTTTGAATAACTACTTTGTATCTGTTTTTACTAAAGAGTCCCATGCTAATGATGTTGTGGAGTATCTTAGTGTGCACTCTCCAGTATCCATTAAGGATGTTGATTTTTTAGTTGATGTGGTGTGTAAGAAATTGAAGGGTTTGATTCCAAATAAAGCACCCGGTCCAGATGGTATACACCCTGCTGTTTTACGTGAGTGTTCTGATGACGACGACGAGTGAACACACAATTACAATAACGGGGTCGTCGCCTGCGTATTCGGTAATAATAGTAACAATGCTATCACGAAACGCTTAATACGACCCGGACGAGAACACATGTACGACGTACTGACTGACTGACAGACATAACATCGACAACCAAGTCAATGTCCACGGCCTTTGATAACCCATTTGTGGTGCACTGGCGTGTCTACCCAACCTAGGCTTAAACCCAGGACCTCGTGGTCTGTCGACATGTATGATAACCGCTACACCACAGTTGGTAGATGTTCTTTCTGTTCCATATAATATCTTTTCAAAGCTCTTTGATGTTGGTGTTGTTCCAAGTGATTGGAGAATTGCAAATATCACTCCTATTTAAAAAAAGGGTGACCTCAGTTTGTCCTGTAAAGGCCAGTGAGTCTTATTTGTGTTGTGTGCAAGGTCATGGAGTCCATTGTTAAGGTTGTTGTACTACATCATTTACTAGTCAATGGTTTGTTGAATTTGTCCGGCATAGGTTCTTACCTAACAGCCTAAGAGGTCTTGTATTTTTAATTTATTGGAATTTCTTGATGATGTTACTAAACTACTTAATGTTACTAAACTAGTTACTAAACTACTTGATAACATGGTTATTATACATGTCTACAGACCACAAGGTCCTGGGTTCAAACTTGTTGAAAACAAGAGCGCTTGGTGTGAAGGGAAAGTGTGCCTTTTGGATAAATTCTTGCTTGCTTAAATGACAGGTCACAAAGAATTGTTGTTAATAGTGAAATATCTCCATGGAAGAAGGTTACAAGTGGTGTTCCTCAAGGTTCTATATTGGGTCCCCTTCTTTTCTTAATCTCCATGATATTGATGTTTCCCTTTAAATTGGCTCCAGGATTTGTAAATTTGCTGATCATTGACACACATGATTGTTGATGATGCTAAGGATTCTTCACTGTTGCAAACTGATCTGGATCAGTTAGTTTCTTGGTTCCAATCGTGGCAATGTCATTCAATGTTGATAAATGCAAAATTATTCAATTTGGTCAGACCTGGCTTTTGATTAAAGCATGAATGGTTCAAATCTTGGTTGTGTTGATCAAGAAAGGGATCTAGGTGTTGTCTTTACTAGTATCTGAAACCTACTAAACAGTGTGCTTTTGCAGATGCAACGGAAAATACGATGCTTGGTTTGATTAGAAGAAATAATTGTTTGTTTGGTAGACAGGTTGTTTTTAATTTGTATAAGCAGTTAGTCAGGCCTCACCTTGAGTATGGTATTCAGGCTTGTAGTCCCTTTTATGAGAAGGATAAGTTCATTTTGGAGCAGGTTCAGCGAAGAGCCACTAGACTTATTCCCGAAGTAAGGAATCTCTCTTATAAAGGCTAGGTTGCGAATTCTTGGTTTGATCACGTTTGAGTTGAGAAGAGTACGTGGCGATATGATTCAGGTTTTCAAATTCCTATCTGGTAGTGATGCTTTGACTTCCTGTAATTTCTTGCATGTTTCAGCTTATCCTCATGTGACACGTGGTAACAGTTTGAAGTTGACTGAAGAATTTTCACGGATAGATATTCGGCGTTTTAGCTTTTCGTAAAGAGTTGGTAATGAGTGGAATGGGGTGCCTGAGTGGGTAGTTACAGTAGCTCTAATTTTGTTTACAACTTCAAAGTCAACATTGAAAACTTCTTTACTAACTATGGGCGTCTTGGATTTTTTGGGGTAATTCACCCTTCTTAGCCCGTCATCTTGTTATGTTATGTTAATTGAGGACTAAGTTGAGTCAAATGCAACTTGATCGCCTGTTTTTCATGGTAATTGGGGCACGTCACACCCACCTCCCTAGCGACGCCACTGATAAAGGGGTGGGGAGGGGGGGGGGACAATTAGATCCTACAAATCTGAGCTCTTGATGGAGATTTTTAATCAAGAATGAAGTGTTTGCAGTTGAAAAGTAAATCGATGACAATATACTGAACGTATATGCGTACTGCTGATCCAGCGGCATTAATTCTCGCTTCTCTGAGATCTGGAGCGTTCCATTCATCTGAGGTTAAATACTGGTTAACAATAAAATGGCCGTCGCCGAGAACAAAGAATTCAATTCGATTCTTGATCATCGCTTCAGCGAGTAAGGTATAGCCTTTACAATTATAGTCAAATACAAATCAAATGACCCTCCTCACGTTTGTGCAGTTTCACATTTGCATAGGCCAAGAATAAGCTAAAGGTCATGTTCACTAATAATTGTCTACTACCTTAGATGATTGTTGTCACGGCTCGTCACCTGACCTTATTGTCAACAGTATTAATCTTTGTCCGTTTGTGCTTATTATCTGCAACTGATAACAATGACAACTTGACAAAACATATAGTTACGTGCAACATTTTTATCACAACCGCACTAGCAAACTGATTTGTGCAGGAGCCTGGACAAGCCGAGCATCACAGTGATTGCAACATGTTGCTGTTTTATTTTTGGTAACTTACAGAAACGCGAAGCCCGCATCTCATGCACCTACCGTACGTAGGGCCTACACGGTACAGTAACTTAAGCCGTTAGTCCCCAGAGCCATGTTTGTTTTGAGTATTTCTAAATCGGCATTATTAATATTAGGCCTAATCTTCTGTCCAGTACGACTCTACGAGTCCACATACCCAAATAGGCTGCGGGGGTCGTGGGGAGGGGGGGGGGAAGGAATGCATTCCCCTGCGACCCCTCTAATTTCAGAAGTGGGTGTTTAACTAATCCCCAACATCGAACGTTCATAGCCTAACGTAAGGCCTGCGTTGATATTTTCTTGGAATGAGAAAATCAAGTTAATTAATTCTCATTCAGAATCAGATGACCATAGGCCAAACGTTAAAAGTACAAGCATACATATCCTGCCATAAGTAAATATACGAAGTACAGCAACCAAATTATGGAAGGGCTCCCTCTGGAGGAGGGGGAAAGAGGGGTGGGCGGGGACCAGACCGCAAACATTTCCCGCTTACAAGCGGGAACAAATAAGTTCTAGTATCAGTATCATGTTGAAGTTGCTGCTAGGCCTAGCAGCAGCAACAGGGAAATCTGCAATGGAGAAATCTGCAATTTTTGCAAAATACCCTTCAATTTTTGGAAAATTTCTGTCATTTCCGGGTAATTTTCTTTGATTTTCTTAAGTTTTTCTTAACTAATTTACAGAAATTTCCTTCCTTTTTGTGTTTTTTTTTGGGGGGGTAAATAATCCTAAAAATATTGGGAATTTAATATTAATAAAATTAAGTCACTTTTTGACATTTTCTTCAAGTTCAACTTTTGTCCAGTCTGGAAAACATGTAGGTTTAATCTGCCAATGGTCTTTGGCGTAGAACTTGAGAAGTTAATTTAGAAATTCTGGCGTACTTTCCCCTCTCAAATTTTAGAAATGCATTAAAATGAAATTTAGGCAAGACCCACTGGCATAACAATCAAGGTTTTCAAATTTGTTGGTGTAAATCTTTGGCAGGCAGAAAATAATTTTTCCAGTGTGAACTTTGGATATGTTGCCAAATTATAGGCTACACTGAAAATGGCAACCAGGTCCATAGGGGGTAATTTGTGTGAGGCATTAGTGTTAGGCTTCAAAGTTTGATAACAGCTCACACCTATTTAAATGTGCAAAGAAAACCAATTGTTTTTAATTCATGCAAAAAAGAAAGTTATAAGGTAATTTGCTTGAATCTTTGTGTACGTAATTTTGTCTTTTAGTGGTTCAGTTTCACAGTTCGTAGATCTTTATACATTAAATATATTTCTATGAAAAAAACAAGTTGCCAAAGTTGTCAACTTTAGTAAACCATTTGATGATTGTTTCTTTTTATCTTTTGCAGGAAAAAACTCAAAAGAAAAATGGAAAATTCTACTTTCAGACTATTTCAGCCTGGCAAACTGGGATTCTTTTTTTTTGGAGTAGTTTTTATACTGGTTCTTGGCTCATGGCAAATGTTCACACGCACAACAGCAAACAATAGCGAAGAGGCTGAAATAGTTATCAAGTAAGTCTATTAGCATTTGTTCTGCACTATAGTAGGAGTACTCTTGTTTGGAGCAAATTGGCGATAAATGGAGATTTATACTTGCTGGGTCTTCTAAAGCACAATTGATAAACCATGCATTATTGTTGTATAAATACTGTACAGATGTTAAGAATAAACATGCTTACAATAGTTTTCATGTTAACTTTGGTAGGGTATTTTTTCTTTGCAATTTGTCAACAAATTTTGTTAATGTGTTCTCTATGACATATACATGTACCAGCTTATTTCTTAAAATTGGTCTATGCATTATATTTTCAAGCAATGAACATTGCTGACTTGCTTTCTTTGACAAAAACCATGAATGAAGCACAAAGATTCATCAAGTCAATTAAAACCTGACATACTCTAAAGCAAACTTCCCATCCCACTTGCCTTTAGCCTTTACTCATCATTACACCATTCATTTCTTATATTCACTTTGAATTATGTTACCTTTAATTTAAGGTTCCTTTATAAACATTTTATTTCTCCACAGTTAAAGGCCACTGAACAAGACAAATAACAATTTCAAAATTTTGATCTTAAGTCTCCATTTTCTTCATACATTATGTTGAAAGTGTAACGCAGCCTAATACATCTTGGAACCAAAAAAAATAATGAAACTTTCATGATACAGTAATTGTAAAGGACAATTTATATGGTGAAGTGCCTGGAATATGCTAATGTAGCTAGGAAGTGTTTTCTTCAATTGTAATTGGAATTAGAAACATTTGAATGATTTACAGTTTACAAGGCCACAGATCATATGTATATATATACTCAGTTAAATTACTTTTTATTACCTTAACTTAACTTCTTTCCCTTATCCACCTTCTCTCCCTAAAACTTTTCTCTTTGGGTACAAGGAAGCATGGTACCGTGGTTGCATGAGATTTTTAAGCAGAATATGTTTCTAAACAACATGAAAACAGTCCATGTTTAGTCAAATCATGGGCAATTTGGTATTAGAAATATACTGCAACTGCTAATCAAAGGGTACGTTTATGATACCACTGAAGTATTAACCTAAGAACCTCTTGCAAAATGTTTGCCATTTCCACCCCTTCCAATAGTGATAGTTCTGTTATTTCATAAAGGTATGGGCAACTTTTCTTCACACTTTCTTAGGCAGTAAATCAAATTCATCCTACTAAATAAATAATGTTTTGCTACTTTTCTGACATCTTCAATGGTTTGTAAGCTGCCAAATCTCTGGAAAATTTATAATACATAAAAACTTTTAGGAATGTGAGGATGTAACATCACAACTAGTCTTAACTTTACTTGTTTCTACAGTGTTCACAAATGAGCCTTTTGAATGCTTTCTTTTGATACTCATTTGTTTCTTTTGAAGTCTATTTTTCATATAAGTTGTATTTGTATGAGCACTGAACTAATCCTTCAGTGGATTTTAAAGCAATTCAGTCATTGTTGCCTCTGTCCAGTACATGTCAAGTACATGTGCCTGTCCATAGACCTTTAAGATACAAACAAACACAAATACTGCACACATGTAAGAGCTGTTTGCTGTTTGTACAGTACAGCCTTGACTTTGTATGTATCATACAGTACAATGCAATGGAATTTCGTGTTATGCAATATGCTTGGGTGATTGCAAAGTTCTGGTATCATTGTTTGTTCTGGTTTTGATTTAAAGATGGTTATATGAATAATTGAAACACCCACCACTTCCTGAATTAGTTTCACTATTACTGTATTGCTCTCCGGTATTGTTCTATATGACTATTTTGTCAATATTCACAGTTAGTCAATAGGCAACACCTGTGTGTCAGTTGAGTCAAATTTCTTGCAATTTGATAATCAATTACTGTGAGTAGTAACTTGTAAATTCTCTTTTGATTTTTTTGAAATATTATTGGGTACTCTTTATTGGAAAAGAGGAAACATCATAGGTATCCATTATTGAAAAGGAGGAAATATCATGGGTACTCATTATTGAAAAACAGGAAACATCATTTCAGACTTTAGTTTTGTGTTACATGTACATTGATCAGCCATGAGCTTCCATTGCCAATGAAGTTGGTGGATGGGTATATGGAATCAAATACTGGCTATCCCTCTTGTCTTCTTACCTTGATGGTGGGTAGGTAAGAGGTTGATAAGTGAGGGTAGGGTGGATAGCTGAGTGCATCAAGGAATAAGAGTGGAGGGTGGATATATGAGTAGATAAACAAGTAGTATATGGGTGACATGAGTATCTGGATTGAAGGTAGGTAGGTGGGGTGGGGCAGGTTGGGTGAGTGTAGAGGGTAGGTGAATGCAAAAACCTAGGAAGGGAAATCAGATTGAATGAGTTGGATTAGGACTGTTTGGTAATGTACAGTAGGGTACTGAGGAGGTGCATGAGGATGTGGGACATAGTAGAAAATGGAAGAATTAACCTATCCAAGTACGTAAATAAGCCACACCCACCACAGCAACGCGGTAACTAGGTGGGGCAAACAAATCTCAAATCCGCAATTATACATGACCAACACATTGACATTATGATGTTCATGTAGCCTACTGCAAGTTTTGATCCATTTATGGCACTTCTCCAGAGTTTTTGACAAAAAGAATAAATAAAACTCAGTTTGCTAACTGTTCTGGGTATAATAACAGTCAGATTTACAAAGCCTGTAGCGGGCCTGTATAGGCACAATTTTTGTTCACCATTTTGCCATCACTCAGTCTGTGTGTGTAGAAATTTGTTTTGTATTTCATTGACTACATGAGCGTGCAACGCTAGCTAGATGTACTGTATCAGTACGGCGTAGGATTTTTGCCCCACTTAGTTATGCAGATTTTGTTGCTAGGCAAATTCATGCGGTGATTGGTTGAAAAAGCTGTCCATCATCTAACTCGGACAGGTTAATTGTTGAACTGGGGATAGATGGAAGATGTGATGGTGGAGATCTGATGGATGCTACAGAGCAAGAATTAAAGTTTGTGGGAGATCAGTAAACCTACAGTGTCAAATCTTTTTATCTACCCTTTGTACCAGTAATGAATATTTTATTTGTAATCACCAATGCAATGTTTTTACATTTCATATCATATTTAAAGGAAATTTGTTGTGGAAAAACCTGTGCATTTCATATTATTCGATAGAGAATATTTAAAGAAACATATTGTATTGTTGAAAACTTCTGATATGATTTCACGTTCCCTTTAGAAGATTAAGCACTTCTGTTCCCTTTAAGAGATTGAAGCACTTCTGTAATATTTTGATTTTAATTCTTTGAAACAATATCTTCTACTAAATGATTGTACACAGGACTGTGTAGCTAACAGATACTTTGTATAAACATGTTTGGTCCATTTGTTCATATATTCAATCACTCTACTTTTTTCTTCATCTGGCTGATGTTGACTCCAAATCGTCCATTTATAAACTTAGAGATCGACCTTTATGAATTCACCTTAGGCTTAGTGACCATGTCAGAGAGCTTTAATCCTCTGTTCTATCATGGAGCTTAAAGATACTGTAGCCCCATTGTTCTATTTACTCACAAAACCTCTCTTTAGCTTATACTCATTAAACCTTTATTTTGGTCACAAATAAACCCACTCTACAAGCTTAGCAACATGAACCCAATAGGCTTTTAAATAGCCTAGGTTTAAATAGCCTAGGTTTATAAACATGACCCCCCTCCCCCTTCCCCCTTCCCCCTCCTTCCTTCCTCAACAAAAGAGTTGATTAGGTTAAGCTCAGCTTTATGGTGATAACAAGTTGCTGGGATTTAATTCTTCATTTCTAGACAAATCTGTTTTTATACTTCCACTTCTCTTCTTGATTGAGAAAGGAATTAGGCAACTGTTTTATCATTTAATTATTACCACTGCCAATGAAGTTGGATGGAGGTTATGATTTTACCTAACTGTTTGGTTTTCTGTTTGTTATCAAGATATCTCAAGAACTGATGATTAGATTTTGCTTCAATTTGTTGTTGTGGTTTTTATACTGCTTTATTAGAAAAAGTGATTAAAATTTGAGAACAAGTGAAAGGTCCAAATGAAGGGGTGTGGGTGGGGATGTTTCAGGGTGAGTTTGTCTATCATTAGAATATCACAAGAACTGATGATTGGATTTTGAGGACTTTGAGCTTATGCGAGGCTAGTCCCAAATCCTGATTTTCGTTTGAATTTCACTCGGCACAATCCGAATGAATTTAGCATTTACTGTATAATAACATTGGCTCGGGAAATACCACTGAATATCTCCGATTGAAATAAAACTATGTATTCATTGTCTAGAGCGTTAAAATACCGTCTGGCACATATGCTAATCAACCTTGATATCCCGTTTGGGATTTGTCCCACACTATACTGTATATCTAAATTGGGGGACGGCCGCTTACAACTTTTGTAATTGATAGCTCGTTTAGGCTATAACTTGCGTTTTAAAAACTAAAGCTTTAAAACTAAAATAGCCTTGAATGGGCTATAATAATATCCATATAGCGCAATTGAATAACTTTGCCAATCTCAGGCTATAAAATTTAAAATCACCAGTTTTAATAACCAGGGAGCTTAAAGTAACAGCTCCCTGCAGTAACATTATCTGGCTTCTCACAAGAACATTTCTTGTTTGAGTACAAAAAAAGAGTGTCCAATATAAACTGATGCATAAAATCACTTACTGTATCTGTGATGAGTTTCCTGAGGGGGTCAAGTAAGTCCATTTTATATGAAAGAGAACTTACAAATTTATATTTAGTTACTGTATATTTCGTATAATGATTGCCACTTGGAAGTGTATTTGCATGATGCTATTATCGGTTAATTGTGATTCAATAATTGCGATAATTAATCATTTGCTCAAAACATTGCTAATATATAAGCAATATGAGGAAAATATGCCATAGGTAAAAGCATGTCTTGTTGCAAGGATGTAAAATCTATCTTGATTTTATACATACATTATTTTGTTGTTAGTATATCTGTTTATGATTTCAATTTCCCTCAAAAGGAAACATTGTTATTAAAATTTGCATCATATTGCTGTTCAGGGTTAAGTTTTTGTAGGCCTACAAGTACTTGAAAAACAGTTTTCATATAATCAAACGATATTTAAAGCTTCATTACGCAGTGGGGCAGCTAGAGTCCTAAGGGCAGGTGGGGAGAACCATGGCAGCAAGGGGGGAGGGGGGGAGGACACTGCCCCATGCCCTAAAGTAAGGAGAGCAGGAGGTACCCTTTTGAGAGTTGATGGCGGACCGGGTTAAAGGCCCCCTTTTGAAACTTGCATGAAATTATTCTAGGTCATTCTTGAAGCCCCAAAACAATTTGTTACATACATTTATAATTTTTTTTGATACAATTAAAGCATGTCATTTTACCAGGGGCACCGGCACTGGGGGCCATGGTGGAAGGAGACATGCTCTCAATAATTTTGTAAGCTTGCAGCAGTATTCAAAAGAAACCTTTTACATATTCGCCCACTGAGTTATTGTCAACATTGGTCCTGGCTCCTCAATCTCAAGCCCATAGGTGGGAATTGCCTGCCGAAAGTGGGGGGAAAGTCAAAAGTGTGTGTGTGGAGAAGGAAGGAGGGGGAGGGGGTGGAAGTAGTGGTGATTACAAAATTGCTTTAAAATACAGCACATCACCATACAAAAGTATCCATTTTGACAAAAAGTGAAGGTGGGGAAAGTCCCTGCTTGCTTCCCTCAAATCCCACCTATGTTCAAACCATATAAGTAGGAACCATGGGGCGAGGAGGATAGATTTTTTGCCCTTAAAAAAAAATGAAAAGTGCCCCTCAATTACTGTCCAAGAAGTGCCTGAACTTTGAACTACCCACCAACAAAAACAGCCTTATACCTTGGCACCCCAAAATATATGTTGAGCTACTACATCACTGATGTTCTAGTATAATTGCTTAGGGAACAAGTGATTTTTCAATTTGAGACATTTTTCATTTGGTGGCAATGTTTAGTGTAAGGTCTGTCAAAAACATAGTTGAAACTTTCCAATGGAGTGTGGGGAACAATGAATTTATGCGATGAAAAGAAATCCTACAACCAAATTTCGGGACTCAAAATAAAATAGAATAAAAACATTTCGCTTCTGCCATGAATGGAAAATGATAGAATGTGAATCTTAAGTAAAAGGAACTCAAACAATGAATGCTTAGCCTGAATGAAACTGCGACAATTATATGGCCGTGAAAGATTTAAGTCAGAAGATAACCTTCAATTAAGTGTTCAGATTGCAAATGATCAACTTGGGGATGAATCTTGGTAGGCCTAGGATTTCTGAGGTACATTATATTGGGTATGGGGATCAATTGAACCCTATCAAATTAATCTGGGCAGGTTGAAATTGCAACAGGGGGCCGGGGCAGAGGTATGTGCTTTACAGAGTGCTAATAATATACAGTAGTTTATTCCAGTGTTCACATTTCATCCACTAAAATTATACTCCTAAAGCTTGTGAAACGATTTTCATAGATAGCCCTGATCATAGGTATAGAAACTGGGGAGGGAGGGGAGGGGGAGGGGCAGTGAACTACATGATACCCCTCCAACTAAGTCAGTTTTTCACCATTGAACTAGTGTTTTAGCATATCTTTGTTCCACCCCCCCCCCCCCCCTTCCCCTCTCCTCCCAATGAAGAATATGTTCATATGCCTATGGCCCTGATACTGTACATGTATAGTAGGTACAGTATAATTATCATTCAATCATGTTATGGCATATTCAAATAACAAACTGATTCTATTCCATAGCTAAAATCCATTCTCATCAAATTCTTTTGTTTCTGTTTCTTTCACAGATCAGAGAAAGAATTTTCTGTATATGCAACAAGACATATTTTTAACAGTAATGTAAATCCTAATTTAAACTTAAAGAGCAAAGCCTCTCATAAACAATCTCAAGCATCTGAGAAAGATAATACAAAGTATGCAGCTGATGGTGCACCACTGAATGAAAAGAGCTTATCTTCAACACCTGTACCTCACACGGGAAGTAACCAGTGGGCTAAAACACACCAAAGAATACCAACATTTTTGTCAACTCTAGAAAACAGGTAAGAGGTAAAAAGGATTATTTATAACATAATGATGTCAACGCTGTATTATTATTTCCCAATACGATCACTCACTGTAATGAAGAACTCATGCATGCTGCATTTCTCCTTTCCTCAGATGCACACTGACTACTGTATATTATCATTTGATTTTCCCTCTCATTCCAAGCCCCACCCCAAAACATTAAATGAAGAGAAATTTATACAAAAAATATCTAAGAAACTGATAATGATAATGTTTATGATAAATAAAAACACTTAATGACGATGATATAAGGCAAATATTAAGGTAAAATAGATCTCTTCTTAATAAGTGAATAATGTTTTCAGTCTTTTCCAACTGTCAGTCTGCTTTCTCTTGGACTATGCCATTCACTCCTTTGAATCATTCTGATATGATTTAACCTCTCCTCTTCATAGCACCAATTAGTCTTGTCAACTAGTGAGTCCAGGAATTGTTACAAGGATGTCATATTTTGTATCCCATTTGTTTGTTCGTCTTCTAGGCATATGCCAGGGAAAGCACACATAAGTCACATTAAGTTGTTTTCAGTGTGGACCCAATACATTTTTGCTAGGATGGAAATTGGATGAACACCGGGTTATAACACCCTGTTCTTTTGTTCAGAGAACCAGGTAGGGGTGAAACTCCTGCCATCGAGACCAACGGCTTTATGTCCCCTCCGAAGGACGGTGAGCGCCATCAAATTTTCCTAAAGGTCAGTGGGGAGAAGAAGTGGTGCAGAAGACAAACCTCTGCACTTGATGTCATGCAGCATTTATCGTTCTACATATCTGTGGAAAAAGTAACTGGTTAAACCTCCATTGGACTCGAACCTGGGACCTCCAGCATTTCAGTTGTACGCTCAGCTGACTGACCTACCTACCTCCCTATTTGGATGGTGGTTGCATCAATGTAAATGGGGCGGCATTGCAATTTAGTTCTGGTATGTTTATGAAATACATAATTGGTACAAATCAATTGTTCTAGACATTCCTCTAAAAAAGAAACGGGTTTTTTTAATACTGTAGGTTTCAAACAAATTTTTTCTTGTTCAACTTGTTTCTGTGTATTTTGTACCTTGTGCAAACATTTTGGTGGAAAAGTTTTAATTAAGCATTGCACATTTAGGCCTATTCAATTGACATTTTTCAAATGAATTATTTGATAGTGCAAAATAAGGGTTTAAGAAGATTGATTAAGAAATTCCAGTACCACTATAAATTTGATATAATTTCTTTTCTTCAAATTCAGCATTTCATGTCTTACAGTTTGCCACTTTGCCTTTTTCACCTTAATTTTGATTTCCAAGTTTTAATAATGATAATAAAGATAAAAGAAATCATTTTTCATTAGCAGCAGAGAATTTTGAAATAATGGAATTACTGTTTTTTAAGCAGAGAAATGAAGCTATTCTTGTGATTGATGTCACAAATCTGCAAAGGAGAAATTGATGGAATTCAATTGATTTTGAAATTTAAAGTTTTTCATGACTTTCAATTAATTTTAACATAAAAGTAATCAATTGGGTACTGTAAGGTATCAAGAGATACTGTACTGTACAATGTATATTTCGTACTGTGTGTTATGGTATAATTTCATATGCAGTACTACTGCATGACCACATGGTTTGTACAATGAGCAAATCTAAGACAATGAAGATGTGAAAAAATGAAGGATTAATTGCAGAATATCTGTGGAGCCGACTTCACAGTTGCAATGAGGAAGATTAAGCAATACTTTTTGCAATACTTTCGGAAATTTTATTAAGCCCAAATTAATAAACCCTGATGTGGCTCTGCAGCTCTAAAGTTGTAATGGCAAATGAATTAATGCATTTCATACAGTAGGTTCATGAATATCCCCGGGTGGCTTCATGGCTCCACGCTTGTGATTGGAGTTTTTCATGATCTCATGATTACACCCAAGTGCAGCTCCACACTTACGATGGGAATTTGTCCTGTCATAATTACACCCCAGAGCAGCTCCATACTTACAATGGAAATTTTTCCTAATGTCATAAATACACCCCAAAGCAACTCCATGGCTCGACCCTTACGATAGGAATTTTTCATAATGTCATAAATACATCCCAGAGCGACTCCGCGGCTCCACGCTTACAATGGGAATTTTTCATAATGTCATAAATAAACCCCAGAGCAACTCTGCGGCTCCACGCTTATGATGGGAATTTTTCATGTCATAGATACACCCCGGGAATTTATCATGTCATGAATACACTCCAGAGCGTAATGTCATAAATACACCCTGAAGTGGCTCCGTGGCTCCACACTTACGATGGGAATTTTTCATAATGTTATATTTACACCCCAGACGGACTCCGCGGCTCCACGCTTATGATGGGAATTTTTCATAATGTTATATTTACACCCCAGAGCGGCTCCACGCTTATGATGGGAATTTTTTTAAATGTCATAAATGCACCCCAGAGTGACTCCGCGGCTCCACGCTTGCGATGGGAATTTTCATCATCTCATTAATACACCCGAAGCGGCTCCGTAGCTCCACACTTGTCACTATAATTTTTATTTAAGAACGACCCATAGTTCAATTTAGCGAATAATTCCAAGTGTGCAACCACAGAGCTGGCACTAAGGTGGTTTTAAGTGGTTGTGAGGTACTCTGCAATTAGGTCAAATTGAATTGTAATTTACTTAGAAAAGATTGTACAGTATGTGTGCAGTGAATCTATTTTCTGCTGTATTTACCTTTGTTCCTGTTTACATTTGCTCAATATTTGTTTGTTCCCTGGTCTTTTTTCCTATTTTATCAATGAATGTAAATAAAGAGGACAAACTGCACTATATACTTCATTTGTCTTGTTTCAAGTGGATATCTAATTAAAGCCTATTAGGGTGTGTGGCCTTGTGGTACAAATGCCATACTATTACAATATGATCTACATTTAGTATGAAGTCATGCACGTTTTCATTTCATTTCTTTCGTTGAGGTGTAAAATGTATTATTCAGGCATCAAAAAGTATTAAAGTTGTAAATAATGGATGATTTTTTTTTATAATTTCGCCAAATAATTTGTTCTTTTAAATTTGATACTCATTTTCTTAAGCATTCTTATTATTTTTAAAAATATATTTGTTGTATCTGATATATAATTGTTTTAAGTTGTTCGGTATACATTGCATATATTGTGAAGCGTATCGGTACTTTTTTTGTGATATTGCGCTATGTAAATATTTTATTGTTGTTGCTGTACTTGTCATCGCTTCCCCCACTGCCGCCGTTCTTCCATGAGACCTTTATTGTACCTAAAAACATTAAAACTTGACATACAAGACACAATAAGAGAAAACCAAGAAGGGAAAAGAAATGAAACTGATGGTGACAAAGATTAATAGTACGTTTACACCTAATGATCACAATTGTACATACTGTGAAACACTTGCACCATTTTGTTTATATTCAACTTTACTTTATATTTAACTTTTACTTTTCATTTTTCACTTTAATTAACAGTTTTATAGGGTTGCAGCTTACAAGTGAAGGAGGTATACCAACTTTGGAATGGATTGAAGCCTGTGCTGCACCCAAAAACCTTCTGGGTAAGTCCATTTACAATGTATAATTTGTAAGGAATAAGGGGCAATTGACCTCTCTGAGTTAGTTGATCTCTCTGACTTAGTTGATTGACAGCTTTTTCAACCAATCACAGCACGAATTTGCGTAGCAACAAAATTGGCATAACAAAGTGGGCCAAAAATCCTATGCAGTATTGATACAGTACAGCTAGCTACTGCACAAGACAAATTTCTGATTGAGTGACAAATTTCAGACTGAGTGACAACAATAATTGAACAAAATTGACACCTACTACAAGTTTTGTAAATTTGATTCCCTTTACCTAGAATGGTTAGCAAACAGAATTTTGTTTATTCCTTCTCCTAAAATCTCTAAAAATCTGGAAAAGTGCCATAAATGGATCATAGCTTGCGACAGGCCACACTAAATGTCAATACATACTGTAATCATGCATGATTGCAGATTTGAGGATTGTTTGCCCCACCTTACTGCGTTGCTATGGTGGGTGTGGCCTATTTCCTAACGCAGAGAGGTCAATACATCATGGATCATGCAATAATAATCATCACTTTATTTCATATGTATATTTATAAATATATATATACATATATGTATATATATAAATATATATATATATATATATATATATGTATATACAGTATATATATATATATATATATATATATATGTATATACATATACATATATATATATATATATATATATATATATATATATATATATATATATACAGTATAAATATATATATATATATATATATATATATATATATATATATATATATATATATATATATATATATATATATATATATACAGTATATATATATATATATATATATATATATATATATATATATATATATATATATATATATATATATATATACTGTATATATATATATATATATATATATATATATATATATATATATATATATATATATATATATATATATATATATATATATATATATATATATATATATATATATATATATATATATATATATATATATATATATATATATATATATATATATATATATATATATATATATATATATATATATATATATATATATATATATATATATATTGCTATTTGTCTAAAGCTGTAAAATTGTTCTCCAGGCATACTCAGTCAAGCATGCTGAAAGCATACAACAAGTGATATCAGGATATACAATCTTTGAACGTCCAAAGCAAACACTACTCTGCTGGTAAATCTTTTGGTAAAATACATTCCTGCTGGTCTGTGGGGAAACTGTGTCATGGAAGAGTGTACCCTCCATATGATTTTCCTACTTAAGTTAAACTAGTTATAAGGTAAAGGTTAGGGGGCCTCCTCCACTCTTTGCCAATAATTTTGAGAGTTGTTCAAATGTGTAGAAATTAGTTTGTCAAACGGGTATGTTGGTGGGGACATTTTGCTTTAATATATTGTGTGCTATACTGTATCATGGTTATATTTATACAAAAAAGTCACTTGGCATCCCCTCTAAGTATTTGTTTGTTTGTTTTGTTGTGCAGGATCGATCCATGGTATTCTTGATTCTCAGTGTAGAGAGAAACTTGTTTAGATTTCATCTCTTGTATCTCAATATCTATGGACAGGAATTTATTATGCTTTCATTTTCAGATTATTTAGGATTTTCAATTCTTTGATGTAGGGTTGAAGCCTCTCTCTAGTTTTAAAAAGATTTTGTTTATTTCAACATGTAACCATATAAACAGCATTGGATTTAGATATCCATGATTATTTTGCTTGGTATGTGAATTAGAACAAAACAATTTGTAATCACTCCAAAGAAGGTTTAAAATGAGGTTATTAACATTGTATTTTCTATTTCAGAGAGTTTGGGGTCTCTGATGGATCGAGTGTGGGGTGATATAAGCAACAATATAAGGGTGAGCAGTAACTTTTAGTTCCATGATAGGTATACATGCATATTTAAGTGCATTAATTTGTTTTCATTTTGTAAAGAAACTCTTAAGCCTATTCAATGAACATATTCTGAATACATAATATACTGTAGATGTTTTGCTAGTCCCGTCATTCTACTTTATTGATAACATCCAATCTGAAGTTGTTAATGAGCCATAATTGTATGCAAGGCATTGAAGATTTTAGGCTGGACACAAAAACATGTATGATATGGCAAACTTTTCAGCTTGATTACAGTAGTTTATGTGGCTTCTTTACCGCTTCAACAGTTTTTGTTGGATGTAAAGTATCAAATATGTCCTTCTTATGTCAAAGCACAAAAGGAATAGAATGACAAAGAAGGAAACTAAAGTACATTTTTCTTTTAAGTAGATATTCAAGCTAAAAGATATAGCAGCGGAATGACTAGTATCGGACTAATATGGCATCAGAGCCTCACTTCAAGTAATAGTAGTGAAACGGTTGCAAAGAAGAAATCAGTGGAAACCAATTCACATACATAAATAATTTAATTAAATCCTTTTAATGACTCATACTGTACATTTCGTTATACTAGGATATTTTATGTGACTTCTTTTTTGTCACTTTAGATTATACAAAAATGTTATGAGAGAGATCCAGTAAGGTTCGGAACTCTCCAAGGCATCGTTTTAGAAGATATAGAAAGAGGAACAGCATTGAAGGATGGGAGCAATGCTATGGCTGTCCTCTGGCTGAAGAGGTGAGAAGTTTGATGCCTTTGGTAAATGTTTTGTGCCTTTGCGACCAGATGTCTGATTTATAGTTAGGTTCAGTTCTTGATTCTGCATTATTTTAGCAAAGTATATTTTATCAGTGTCATATGGGCTCCTACCAATCATAAACCTGTTGTAACTTACAAAATTCCTACTGTACTGTATGCCTAATTTTGAGATGTGACTATGACCTTAAGGTCTACTTTGCAGTCATTATAAAAGCTGCTCAACAGCATTAAAAATCTTTACTAAATAGCTCCAGCTGCTCAACAGCTTTAAAACTCCTACATGTACCGCTAATAGCTCCATCTGCTCAACAGTTTTAAAACTTGTTACTTCTAAATAGCTCCAGCTGCTCAACAGCTTTATAACTCTTACCTCCAAATAGCTCCAGCTGCTCAACAGTATTAAAACTCGAACCTCTAAATAGCTCCATCTGCTCAACAACATTAAAACTCTAACCTCTAAATAGCTCCATCTGCCCAACAGTATTAAAACTCTTACCTCTAAATAG
This sequence comes from Chiridota heheva, assembly GCA_020152595.1. Lineage (NCBI taxonomy): Eukaryota > Metazoa > Echinodermata > Holothuroidea > Apodida > Chiridotidae > Chiridota > Chiridota heheva. The sequence continues at coordinate 154,325 of JAIGNY010004052.1, forward strand.
CTCCAGCTGCTCAACAGCATTAAAATTGTTACCTCTAAATAGCTACATCTCCTCAGCAGTATCAAAACTCTTACCTCAAAATAAGTGCAGCTGCTCAACAGCATTGAAACTCTTACCTCTAAATAGCTCCATTTGCTCAACAGTATTAAAAGTTACCTCTAAATAGCTCCATCTGCTCAACAGTATTACAGCATTTACCTCTAAATAGCTCCAGCTGCTCAACAGCATTAAATGTCTTACCTCTAAATAGCTCCATCTACTAAACAGTATTAAAACTCTTACCTATAAATAGCTCGATTTGCTCAACAACATTAAAGCTCTTACCTCTAAATAGCTCCATCTGCTCAACAGCATTAAAACTCTTGCCTCTAAATAGCTCCATCTGCTCAACAGCATTAAAACTCTTACCTCTAAATAGCTCCATCTGCTCAACAGTATTAAAACTCTTACCTCTTATTAGCTCCAGCTGCTCAACAGCATTAAAGACAGTCTGCATGCACTTCTGTCATTTCAACAACCTCCACCCCAACCCGAATCTTGTGCTCAATGGCAATCGCATCCTTAAAGTTGAGCACACTATGTTCATGGGCTTAAGTCTAGACCCCAAGCTCTCCTACAAGCAACACATCATCATCTTGAAACAGAAATGCAACAGCTCCCTCAACATTCTCTGCCTCCTCTCCAACACCACTTGGGGTGCGAACCGCCATGCTCTCCTCAAAATCATCAGGCTCACCATTCTTGCCAAGCTTGACTACGTCGATATGTCTACTGTGTCGCTCATAACTCCACCCTCAACCACATCAACACCATCCAAAATGAAGCCCTCAGGCTCTGTCTGGGTGCCTACAGGACCTCCTCAATCACCAGCTTTTATGTTGAAACCAACGAATCCCCCTTTCTGCTTTTGTGTAGAAAGCTTAGCCTTTCCGATGCTTTTAGAGTCCTCACCAACACACAGAACCCTGTTTACAACCTCATTAGGTACCCCAATTTCTCCACCCTCTTTGAAAGGACTAAAACCCTATCCCCTCTCTTTAGCTTACGCATCAAATCAGACCTCCTCTATCTTGGCATCAGCTCCGCCACTCTTGGCACCTTCTCCTGGCTCACTTTTCCTCCTTGGGCCACCCCCCTCCCTTCTATCCACCTGGGCCTCTCCACTCATCACAAAAACCAAACCCACCCTAACCTCTTCATCAATCTTTACAACCAAATCAAAGACCAACTCTCAAACTACACCTCCATGTATACTGATGGCTCCAAGGATTGCGACAAGACAGCTGCTGCTGCTGTCATCCAAGACATCACCCTCAGTAGCAGGCTTCCCGACTACTCGTCCATCTTTTCAGCCGAGGCAAAGGCCATCCTCCTCGCCCTCAATTTTATTTTTTTACTCTCTGCTCTGCCACTTTGCCATTTTCTGTGACTCCAAGGCTGTCCTTCTTTACTCAATCTTAAATGGGATACATGTAACTCCACATCCCACTTCTCAGAAAACCCTCTGCAGGAAAAGTATTCTTTTATTCTGGATACCCAGCCATGTTGGCATCCCTGGCAATAACAGGGCTGATGCAACCGTTAAGCTTTCCCTCAACCTCCCCTCTACCCCATTTCCAAAAACCCTTTCAGACATCAAACCGCTTATCGCTTCCCTTGTTCATGATCGCTGGCAAACCTCATGGGACACCCAAATTGATAACAAACTCCACGTCATTCAGCCCACCATTCTGATCAAACCCACAATCCACAACCTCTCTCCTGTCGACAACATTCATACTACTCTTCTTAAAATAGGTCACACCCACCTCAATCACTCCCACCTCCTTAACAATTGCTTTTGCACCCTCACAGTCCATCACGTTCTCCTTGCTTGCCCCCTGTACAACCTTCCCAGAGCTTCCCTCGCTCCCCACAACTAAATCGCCGAGTTCTTTCAGAAAAAACCCTCTGATTAAAATTATCTCCTTCCTTCATCATGCTTCCCTCTACAACCATATTTAGTCCTCTCCCACTCCCCTCTCTCTCCTTTTTTTTTTTTCTTCACCCATGCACTTCTCTTCTTTTGATCCCAGCTTTCTGACTTTTAGTTCTCGTGTTTTTCTCAATCTCCCCCTGTTTTCTTTCCTTCGTACCTCTAGAATGATCAAACCTCTCAGGCACAATTTGGCCCTTGTTGTCATGGTGCCGTTAAGCCCTCATCAAACAAACAATAAAACTCTTTATCTCTAAATAGCTCCATCTGCTCAACGGTATTAAAACTCTTACCTCTAAATAGCTCCAGCTCCTCAACAACATTAAGACTTACTTCCAAATAGCTCCAGCTGCTCAACAGCATTAAAACATTTACCTCTAAATAGCTCCATCTGCTCAACAGCATTAAAACACGTATCTCTAAATAGCTCCATCTGCTCAACAGCATTAAAACACTCACCTCTAAATAGCTCCATCTGCTCAACAGCATTAAAACACTCACCTCTAAATAGCTCCATCTGCTCAACAGCATTAAAACACTCACCTCTAAATAGCTCCATCTGCTCAACAGCATTGAAACACTTACCTCTTAATAGCTCCAGGTCCTATTCATTATCAGCATTAGACCCTGTATTTTGCAAGCAATATTAAATCTTGGCAGTTTTAAATCTTGGCAATGGTCAATCTTAAATGCATCAAGCTTTATCAACTTCTATCCATAATACTACTGTTTGTGATCATTTTGATGCAGGCTTCGAAAAATACAAAAAAAAATTCCCTCGCCAGCCTCTTATACAGCTTGACGAATAAATTTGATGCAACCAGTTTTTCCACTTACCAAGTATTTTTAACTACTCGCCAGCACTTTCAACTGAAATTTGTCAATTTTTAGCATTGCCCTTTTCCTGGGCCTGACTTCAAGACTGTATGTACGCCAAAAACATAGCAAGACTACACATGGGCACAATAAAATAAAGTGGGTAATTTAAAAAACAAATCGACATGCACAAGCTTACTTGGATTTTTGAACATTAATTTCAGGCCTATTGGCAGAAACAAGTAGGCTCCTATGGCAGGGTTGGGATCAATTGTAATTGTGTAATTTGTAATTATTTACAATTATGCTGTAATTTTGATTGCATAATATGTAATCAATTACAATTATGCTGTAATTGACTATTTCTGGGCAGCTGTAAATACTTGTAATTGAACTACAAAATTGATGTAATTAAAATATTTGCAGGCAATTACAAGTTAATCAATGCAATTCTTCTTTATATATTTTTTTTTAAACTCTATTAGTAATAAGACTCCTTGAAATCAGTCATTAAATACTGTTTCCTCTTAAACTTAAACACAGTGGGTATTGTTCAACTTTCTGTGGAAAAAAAGGTGCCTTTTTTTTTTTAAAATATATACATTTAGCAAGTCTTGGAAAGGTTACTTTTGCCTCTCATTACCAACTGGTAGCCTATTGATCTAATGAGCAAGACTTTGATCAATTTTGTGTATGCTTCACAATTGCTGTTGGGGGAAAAAAAGATTAGAAGATGCAGATTAAATTAATATAACTGGAAAAGTTCATTTCATTCTATTTAATGCATACATGCAACACTAGAAAATTATTCAATAACTGGTGCTTGAAGTTTGCTTAATATTGTAAACTTGCTGAATTGAAAAAAAATTAATGTATCAGACAAGAATTGGAGATAATGACAATACTTTTAACAAAGTTACAAGTATATGAGAATTTATCTTCCTGAAAATGTCATTTGAAATCTTTACATCAAAGGACTTTCCTACTTGAGCAATAGATGATTACAAGTCTTAGATACTAATACTTACATGAAAGTCAAAAAAGTTCCCAAAGTAAGTTTGATGTTTTTTTACAGTGTACACCATTTGAATACAGTTTGATCAAATGTACACAAATTTGTTTTTCTTTTTCTTGTGTCTATTAATTTAATGTATATGAACTTGTATCCCAGATTGTAATAAAAGAACAAAATGGAATAAGTCAATGTCAAATTTCTCTCATGAAACTTCTTTCTTTAGGTACTCAGGTTTTTTTTCTTTTTGCTATCAAAAAGAAACAGAACATAGGAGCGTCCAAAGGGAGCCATTTATCTACATGCATGACAAACATACATGTATATGTTTACACTTCTACATCATTAGAAATTCAGAACATTTATGCATGCATGATCATGAGATATGCTCCATTCATTGAAAATGATCAATCTTAAACTGCCCAAGCCCTGCCCATCATTTAAAAATCATAAAAAAATATTAAATACATTTTCCATATTTGCAATTAAAAAAAGAAAATATAATTGTAAATGAACATTTTCAGAGAAAGTAATTGTAATTAATTTTTAGCTCAACTATTCTTCGAATAGTCGAACTATTCTACTATTACCAGCGTCGGCATCGGCATCCAATAAAGTTTTGGTTAAAGTTTTAATAACTTAAGTTATGAATGGTGTACATTCATGTGTTGTGGCATACGGGTAAAAGACATGGGTACTGTTCAAATGAGCATGATTGGGGGTTGTGTGTGCATAATAATTAGCTTATTTGCATAGCAATGAAAATATTTGTATTTATGATATCTCTTGAATTAAAGGGGGAGTGGGGATTTTGTTTGCACAAATGATCATATATGAGAAGACCATTGTCTACACTTAATGATGAGGTGTAATGTGCATATTAATTAGGTTATTTGCATAACAATAGACTCATACAAAATGTTTAAAATTTATGAGTGCATAACTTAAGTTATGAATGATGTACATGTAACTTTGCACAGGGGTAGAGGACATTGGTACTGTTCAAATAAACATGATTGGGGGTTCTATGTGCATACTTATTGGCTTATTTGCATAACAATGGAAATATTTGTATTTATGATATCTTAAATTAAAGTGGGAGTGGGGATTTTGTTTACACAAATGATCACATGTGAAGACCATTGTCTACACTCAATGGTAAGTATAATGTGCATACTAAGTAGGTTACTTGCAAAACAATAGACTTTCACATACAATATTTAACCTTAGATAATAACTTGTTACAGGGGTAGAGGACATGGGTACTGTTCAAATGAGTAGGTTTGGTGTTGTGTGTGCATACTAATTACTTTATTTGCATAACAATGAAATTATTTGTATCTATGATATTTCTTAAATTAAAGTGGGACTGGGGATTTTGTTTACAGAAATGATCATATATGAGAAGACTATTGTCTACACTTAATGGTGAGGTGTTATGTGCATATTAATTAGGTTATTTGCATAACAATAGACTATAAAACAAAACATTTGAAATTCATGAGTGCATAACTTATGTTATGAATGATATACATTCATGTAACTTGGCACAGGGGTAGAGGACATGGGTACTGTTCAAATAAGCATGATTTGGGGTTGTGTGTGCATACTAATTAGTTTATTTGCATAACAATGAAAATATTTGTATCTATGATATTTCCTAAATCAAAGTGGGACTGGGGATTTTGTTTTACACAAATTATCATATATGTGAAGAGCATGTCTACACTCAATGGTGAGGTGTAGTGTGCATATTTAGTAGGTTATTTGCATAACAATTGACTTGCGTACAAAATATTTAACCTGAGATAATAACTTGCTATTTGCTTCAGTGGTAGAGGGCATTGGTACTGTTCAGTTAAGCATGATTGGGGATTGTGTGTGCATAATAGTTAGCCTATTTGCATAGCAATGAAAATACTTGTATATGTGGTATTATGTGAACAGCATTGTTCACACTTATTGATGAGGTATAGTGTGCATTTGCTGCAATATGTTTGACCTGAGATCAAAAATATATGGCTTATGACTCACTAACTTCTAACTTCACATTGCTAGTTTTGTTATGATATTGATATTCCTGACATGAATAGCAATCAAAATGTTTGTCTTGTCATGAATAAAGAAGCAAATACAAGTTTCCTCGCTTCTAAAGAATGTTAAATTAGGGGTTTGAGAAATATGGGGTAGAAGATGACATGATGATAAAGTAGCTGACAGAATTAGGATGTGGGACAGGGTGGAATTGTATGTAGGGCAGGGTGTGATGGGATGTTGGTAAGGATGTGTTGGCATGTTAGACAGGGTGGATTGGCATGTAGAACAGGGTGGGTTGGCATGTGGAAGAGGATGGGTTTGCATGTGGAACAGGGTGGGTTGGCATGTGGAAGAGGGTGGGTTGGCATGTGGAACAGGGTGGGTGGACATGGCAGAATGGGACATTGCAGAATGGCATGTGGTGGGACGTCATCTGGATTTCAGTTGTGATGGCATGTCGGTCATGAAAGTAGGTGGAAAGACATACAGTATCTGGTTCTCAGGTGTGACTGCATGGAGTATAGACGTGGGGATGACATTTGGGACAGGTTGGTATGGAATGTGGGACAGTCTGGAGTATGCATTATTAGCGGTGAGGGGATTTGTATCGTTTGCATGCAATGTCTAGTTTGTCATATGTTAAGCAATATTGCTTTGCATAATTTTGTTTTTCATGTTGCTTGACTTTGCTTGACGCACATATTTCCTTAGATTGGAAGTTGTATTACAATCCAGGATGTAGTTCTGGGAATGTGTAGGGGCTAGGGGAGGGTACAAGTTGAAAATGGGGTTTAATGACATTCTTTCATTGACATTGGCAAGTCAGGGCCTCTCCTTTCTTTGTTATCCAATTGATAGAATTAAAAGAGGTGGTGTTGTAGTTATAAAGACTGCTAGGTTTGACATGTTTTTTGAGTTACTGGGTGAGGTAACCTTGAGCTTTCTTGTCTTAAAATATCTTGGAAAACTCCATATATTTTTAAGCTTGTAGTGCAAATGAAAATGTAAGTGCATCTTTCAAAGCTCAAGTAATTTGAAATCTTCTGCACCTACTACCCTATATCTGTATATACTTCCCTCTGTAAGCCCATTCTCTATACCAGCTTTGTTTAGTCAAGCATACTGTCCTTCCAAAAGTTCTAGTTGTGATTGACCCCAACCCTGTCCTACGGCAGAAAGTTTACACTCAATGCTTGTCGCGGCTCCAGCCCATATATATACACATACTGTTTGCATATTAAGGGGGTTTGGCACCCATAAGCTTTAGGTAGTTTTTTGCAAAATCTCCTCAGCCACTGTGTTTAACCCTTACTCTACCACGTGGCGATACTATCGCCGTTTTGGGTGCCCCGTCTTTGGCCCCGCCTCCCGAGCGCATTTTCAAAACAGTGCTGGTAGAGTAAGGGTTAATCAACCCGCGACATATGCGCCAACCCGAAAATATAGGCAGCATGATCCCGGTGGGCGGCCCAGCGGGTCCCGAAAGCGGAAGGGGCCCGACTTTTCTGCCTGGAAGACAGAGGACCCTTCAATAATCACGCCTTGATTAACCCTTACTCTACCACGCGGCGATACTATCGCCGTTTTGGGTGCCCCGTCTTTGGCCCCGCCTTCCGAGCGCATTTTCAAAACAGTGCTGGTAGAGTAAAGGTTAATGTATATTTGTTAAGCCATGCTACTCTCATTTAAGTTTAATTATTCAGTATATAATTTACAAGATTTTTTTTTTTTCTTTTCTTGATGTATATGTATATATTGAATTCGTAATTGTTTGGCTGGAATGAAGTATTTGAAATGAAATGAAATATCTGTACTGTATGTAGTACATACTGTTCTGCAGCGCTGCGGCAGCTCGGTGAATTAGTTTCTGGAATGGTTTGGAAAGTACAGTATTCTATGCATACAAAGAGCTCTGAAGCTCTGCCCACTTACAGAAATAAGATAGCGATAGAGATAGCGATAGAGATAGCGAGTTTAAAACTTCCATCAAGTAAAGACATTACTCAGAAGGATATAGCATTGCCACCCATATTGACACTAAGACATTTCTTGCAAGCTATGTGAGCCAATCAGATTTATCTTTGTAGCTGGCCACACAGTAACATAAGTTGCTGAAAACAACGAGATATTGCACAATTTCCCCTGGTACATTCGTGAAATAAAAACAATTTATCAAAGCAAGATTTTCATTTGCCATGGCTGTATTAAGTGTGGCGAGTAACACAGTATATTATGATACTTTTTCTCGCCACATTTTTTTATACTCACCCATGGTGAGTAGGTGACAAGCCTGACATGACGTACTGAGTATTCTTCCGCTAAGCCCAGGGACCTACCAGCATATCTAATGACCCTGGAAAATGGGACCTGACAGTGGGACATGGAACTGAGAGCCTGGCAGAATGTCTGAAGACCTCCTGAGTGTTACATGAGAGCATTTTGTATTGTCAAGAGCTTGTTGTCAGCTCTCTGAGCATGCTTCCATGTAAAAGTGCCCACAATATCCCTGTAATAGTTCTTGCAAACAGCTTGAAATTCTTTACCAATAATGAGTTTCAGATCTTAACTATAACAATAATGAAGAGATTGTTATGGTAATAGATGCTTGCAATGTTATTTTATTTTCTACCTTAACTTAACTTGGGAGACCATAAAGATCCTGTCTGCACTTAGTTGGAGATAAAGTTGATATTTTATGGGGCCACAAATTAATGTCATGTTTGTATGTCATGATTTTACTTGAGATTAACAGCTCAATTGTTAAACAATGTAAATATATGAATAGAGGGCCTTTGGGGCTCACAAACACTTATTTATATGCAACAGACTACAGTGTATAAAAATGTGATGTGTGTTGTTTATTGCAGAGCATATGAATTCTGTGGAAGCTTCTTCGATTACATCATTGAGGGAAAAGACCCATCGACTGCAGCAAGTAAGTGTCAAAAGTTGTCTAAATTGAAACTTTTACAGGAAACAGCACATTCCTTTTTGGTTATTTCATAATTGTCAGTATCCTTGAAAACAGATATAATGTACAAGACTGTTCCATTTAGCATTTGAGTCTCTTTTGAAAAGAACTCACAAACATGCCCTCAAAATATGAAGCCTCCTGCTGACAAGTTTATCAGACTTCTTGTAAAAGAGCCCATAAGCTTAAGTGTTTCGACTCTTTCAGTTCTTCCCACAAACATGCTTTATAAGTCAAAATTTTCCTCTGAAATCATCAATTTACCGTTGAAATTATCAATTTCTTCCTGAAATTTTATCAATTTCCCTATGAAATAATAAATTTTCCTCTCAAGTATCATCAATTTCCCTCTAAAATATAAATTTCCCTCTGAAATATCATAAATTTCCTTCCAAAGTCATGAATTTCCCTCTAAGATATCATCAATCTCCCTCCGAAATATCATCAAATTCCCTCTCAAATATCATTAATTTTCCTCTGAAATATCGTTAACTTCCCTCTGAAATCATCAATTTTCCTCTGAAGTATCATCAATTTCCCTCTAAAATATCATCAATTTTCCTCTGAAATATCATCAATTTCCCTCTGAAATATCATCAATTCCCCTCTGAAATCATTAATTGCCCTCTCAATTATCATCAATTTCCCTCTGAAATATCATCAATTTTCCTTTGAAATATCATCGATTTCCCTCTAAAATATCATCAATTTCCTTCTGAAATATCATCAACTTCCCTAAAATATCATCAATTTTCCTCTGAGATCATTGATTTCTCTCTGAAATATCATTAATTTCCCTCTAAAATATCATCAACTTCCCTCTGAAATATCATCAATTTCCCTCTGAAATCATCAATTTGCCTTTCAAACATCATCAATTTCCCTCTGAAATATCATCAATTTCCCTCTAAAATTATCAATTTCCTTCTGAAATATCATCAATTTCCCTCTGAAATATTAATTTCCCTCTGAAATATCATCAATTTTCCTTTGAAATTACAAATTTTCCTCTGAAATCATCAATTTCCCTCTGAAATCACAAATTTCCCTCTGAAATCATCAATTTCCATCTGAAATCACAAATTTCTCTCTGAAATATCATCAATTGCCTGAACTGCAAGGTTTGCAAACCATTTTAGAGCCCTGAGTGATTTCCAAAACAACTAACTATCAAATTTAGTTACAAAATGACTATTTTAGAGTCGTGAGTGATTTCTCAGAAAAACCTAATTATCAAATTTAGTCACAAAATGATCGGGCCATTTTAGAGCCCTGAGTGATTTCTCAGAACAACTAACTATCAAAATTAGTTACAAAATGACCATTTTAGAGCCTTGAGTGATTTCTCAGAACAACTAACTATCAAGATTACTTACAAAATGACCATTTTAGAGCCCTGAGTGATTTCTTAGAACAACTAACTATCAAAATTAGTTACCAAATGACCATTTTAGAGCCCTGAGTGATTTCTCAGAAACGACTAACTATCAAAATTAGTTACAAAATGACCATTTCAGAGCCCTGAGTGATTTCTCAGAAACAACTATGATGTATTAAAAGGTAAAATTGTGTTAAAATGTACATGTATTGTGTTTGACTCTGCTTCTAAATTACAGCATTTAGTTCTTCTATTGATACAGTAATTCCCATCAACTTATACTTGACAAAAATCATTTTCATTCATTTCAAATGCTTGCTGTTTACCAGTCAGTCATAGACTACATAGTTTGCTTATATCAAGAATCCCTAAGCTTATAATCAGGGATCACTCAAAATTGAATATTGTGTCTGAATGGAAAATACAATGGTTAATTTCTGCATGATAAATACAATGGTTGATTTCTGTATAATGAATACAATGGTTAATTTCTGCATAATAAATACAATGGTTGATTTCTGTATAATGAATACAATGGTTAATTTCTGCATAATAAATGCAATGGTTAATTTCTGTATAATGAATACAATGGTTAATTTCTGCATAATAAATGCAATGGTTAATTTCTGCATGATAAATACAATGGTTCATTTCTGTATAATGAATACAATGGTTAATTTCTGCATAATAAATGCAATGGTTAATTTCTGCATGATAAATACAATGGTTAATTTCTGCATGATAAATACAATGGTTAATTTCTGCATGATAAATACAATGGTTGATTTCTGTATAATGAATACAATGGTTAATTTCTGCATAATAAATGCAATGGTTAATTTCTGCATGATAAATACAATGGTTCATTTCTGCATGATAAATACAATGGTTAATTTCTGCATAATAAATACAATGGGTAATTTCTGCATAATAAATGCAATGGTTAATTTCTGCATGATAAATACAATGGTTAATTTCTGCATGATAAATACAATGGTTAATTTCTGCATAATAAATGCAATGGTTAATTTCTGCATGATAAATACAATGGTTAATTTCTGCATGATAAATACAATGGTTAATTTCTGCATGATAAATACAATGGTTAATTTCTGCATGATAAATACAATGGTTCATTTCTGCATGATAAATACAATGGTTAATTTCTGCATGATAAATACAATGGTTAATTTCTGCATGATAAATACAATGGTTAATTTTCATGATAAATACAATGGTTCATTTCTGCATAATAAATACAATGGTTAATTTCTGCATGATAAATACAATGGTTAATTTCTGCATGATAAATACAATGGTTAATTTCAATGGTTAATTTCTGCATGATAAATACAATGGTTAATTTCTGCATGATAAATACAATGATAAATACAATGGTTCATTTTTCTGCATGATAAATACAATGGTTAATTTCAATGGTTCATAATAAATGCAATGGTTAATTGCATAGTAAATACAATGCTAATAATAAATACAATGGGTAATTTCTGCATAATAAATACAATGGTTAATTTTAATTTGCATAATAAATGCAATGGCTAATTTCTGTATAATAAAGTAAATACAATGGCTAATTTCTGCATAATAAATGCAATGGTTAATTTGTGCATAATAAATACAATGGTTCATTTCTGCATAATAAATACAATGGTTGATTTCTGCATAATAAATACAATGGCTAATTTCTGCATAATAAATGCAATGGTTATGCATAAAACATGCAATGGTTAATTTCTGCCGAAAAAAAACGTGTTTAAGCGTATTAGTTCTTTGTCTTCTTTGCTTTAAATCTTAAAATATCAATTTATTCATTACAATATATGCTAATGTACTGTAGCATATACATGCAAAATGATACATAAAGATTAATGTAGAGACAAAGTGTTTATATGTGTATTTAATGCACAGTTCAAAGGATTTCAAGGATTTTGATATTAAACCGTGCATTAATATTTATATAGATGTGATGCCAAAAAGATTTATCTTTTTTTTAACTTTCTGTGTAAGATTCTTTTAAATGCATAAAAAAAGAAAAGAATGAAAAACGAAAAAAGTTTACATATATTTTTTTACTTTGTTAAGAAATGCACCTGTAGTCCAGTGAAAAATCGTTCACTTTTAAAAAAATTGTGAAATTTGGCACAGTTGTTGGTCATGACCCAAGAATAAATTTTAGACATGGATCCACAGAAAATTAAACTTTTGGTTGCCATGGCAACCATTTTCATAATTTTTTCATATATAACCAGTGCAAATCCAAGAATTTTCACGGGGAGACATTTGATCCTCTACACTTGACCAATGGTTTTACATTAATCGTAAGACGAAAATGGGGCTCGCCTCGTGTGGTCATGTTGGTGACTGCAGGCTCATTTTAGTGGGGATTGGTGACAGTGGTCAACTGGTGGTTGGCAACTGCAGGTATTGTCATAGTTGATCAAGTTCTATCATGTGGGTGGCGATGATTTGGAACTTGAATGTGTCATGAATGGCTGTTGTAGTGATGTACATGAAGAAGAGATATGAGCTTTGATAATGAAGGTCACATCAGGAGGCATGGCAAAGTTGTAAAAACACTTCTCAGTGGTGGAGGGTAATTTGTCATTGAAGTATTTAACTAGGTTGTGCAGTTGTGTATGACAGAAAAAGGTGAGATGATCAAATGTCAAGGAAGACCTGCACGTGACTTGTATTCTTTGGGTTGGCGGTGTTGATCGCAATGTCATCGACTATTGTCAGATTGTGGTGGTACGGTTGGTGAGCTGGTGGTTTCGGTGTTGACTGCAATATCAGGTGATGGCTTGGTAGCCAGTTTGGTCACTTTAACATAGTCGTTCTTCTTGTTTTGGGCTGGCTGGGTCGGCATGGTAGGTGTGAAGTTGACAATGCCTGCGTATATTACAGTCTTTGCTTAATTGAGTCCATCTCTTTGCAATTTCTGAATTTACAGCAGTGGTAATATGCCGACGGAAAGGCCAAGATGGTTCTACGAATGGTTGTACATCATGTCGCTGATCTTTAATTTAGGCTTGTTGGTGGTTTGTGAGATAACTTTGTTGATAGCTATCTCTTGCATTAGTTGCTGGAAATGGGCTGATACAGTATCCAAATCCACTTCTTGGTATACCGGTAACTTTTAATAACGAAGGAGTGAAAAGAGTTGGGAGATTGTTGCTATGTGCTGGCATGATGAGCTCTATAGTAGGTGCGTTAAACGTGAATGTTACCTATCAAACAATGCATGAAAATCAATTATGATGTGCCTTTGGCTCTTTAGAACACCTTGGTTATGTTGTTATTATAATTGAACATGTCAAACAAGTAGTGAAGATAAAGCACGCTTGCAGAAAGGCAGGTCTATGGGACTTCTTCCTTCAAGCAAAGCAGCTCTTAATCAGCGCATCAAGAGAACTGTATATTAATTATAAGGCAGAACATTGTTGGAGTAATGTCTCCTATGAGCACCAGAACTTCCTTCCATCCAAAGGATGGGGATAGGAAGACCCAATATTAAAATGGCTGGAGCCCATTGTGGTCATCTCTGCCAGAAGCAGGTCATTCCTGTTGTTAACTCCTCACTTAGATGCATGTAGTTGCATGCCACTTAGGATGCCACACCAGGTGCAAGTGTGTCAAAGCAATGATGCAATGTACTACAATAAGTAATTGTTTGTGGTGAATGTGAGACTAATTTAGAGGATGCAAAAGTAAAATGGTGTAATCTAAAATAGCATTTTACCAAAATAATTGCCCCATCAACCATTAATTCTACCTTGGTATGTAAGTGAGTATTTCTATAGGACAATTTTTGTCAAAGAATCAATGTTTTATTCAGACATACTTTTTAGTTATTCTGCATTTTGATTGGTCAATCTTGAAATTTTACCTATGTACGAACTGATACAGAGACTTTATTCCATAAATATATGTAAGGGTCGGTGAAATATCCAGTTTCATTTTCACGTAAATAACCTACATAACTTACATTGAGCTTACGATTTGTTGAGAGCAACATGATTTCATATCTGTTCTATCAAACTTTCTATTCTGAATATACTCTACCACACACTTTTCCTCCTAAACTTTTGCACCATTTTCATTTTCCGGGATTTTTTCTTTGTGGATGGGTGACTAATTTCGGTAAGATTGTTGCTTTTTGATTTTTCCCTTCCGTTGTGACCAGGCCTACACGCCCTTTTCGTTACTTGTACAGTGGTTCTCAAATAGTAGTTCTGCAACTTTTTTTTTCCTAGTTGCCTCGGGTCTCCCAGCCTTTTTGTCCAACATGACCAAACGCTTCTGCCTTGACTCTCTTTCCCCTTCCCATGACCCACCTGCTACCTCCATTAACCATTCCTCAGCCAAAGTCCCCAAAATTGTAATCATTTAGGCCACCAACAAACAAGAGAGTTTCAAAGAGTTTCCCCCTTCCTCATCCACAAGGCGCTCCACGGCCTTGTCGGAACCCTCCTCAAGGTTTCTACCCTTGGATCGGGCAATCTCCTGGTGCATTGCACCAGGAATACTCAAGCCAACACCCTCCTCACCACCAAAACTAGCTAATGTTGGTATTGACATAGCAGTCACTCTCCACCATTCCCTGAATTTCAACAAAGGTGTCATCAAAACCAGGAACCTTGTCTACTTGACCAATGAAAACCTTGTTCAGGAACTTGCCAGCCAACACGTCACTGAGACCAGTTGTCTCATCCTCCAGAGAGACGGTTCCGAAACACCCAACAATACCATCTTCTTGACTTTTGCCACACCAACTCTCCCATCCCACATCGCTGTTGGCTATTTGATAATGAATCCCAGTCGCCCCCTACATTCCCAACTCTCTCCCCTGTCATAAGTGCCAGAGGTATGGCCATGGGAACAACTCCTGCCGCAACCAAGTGTGCTGTGGCAACTGTGGAGCCTCGAACCATGACAATGCCTCTTGCACCAACACCCCACACTGCACCAGTTGTGATGGTACTCACCCAACCAACCATTCCTCCTTCTCAAAGACTGCCCCACCTGGCTTCAGGAAAAACAAATAATTAAACTAAAAACCCTAAATCCCAGCACCACTTACCCAGAGGCCAGGAAGCAATTCCTCGCTTCCCTCCACCCCAAACCTTTCTACTTGCCTATTTGAGCACAGTCTCCTAAAACACCAACCCCCTCCCCCCTAACACAACTAAAACTAACTCACATGCCCAAACTGACCTCACCTGGTTCTACTTACTAAGCCCATCACTTTTGCCAACAACCCAACCACACCCATTACGCAAACTCACCTCCCACTACCACCTCTCTCGATCCCCAACCTTTCTTCCTTTTCTGAGCCCCCCTCCCATCCCCTACCCTAACACCTCATATGCCATCAAACTCAAGCCAACCTGGCCAATAAATTAACAAACAGCCCACCATCCAAACCCACATGTATGACACTGAAGAAATATAGATTGTTCGATTACCGAACCCAGTAAACATAAAAGATCTTGGACTAGCCACTGGTTATGTATGACAAAATAGACCAAAATTATGAAAATTGGTTGGCATGGCAATCAAAAATTGAATTTTCGATGGCTCCACATCTAAAATTTATTCTTAGGGCTTGACCAACAACTGGCAAATTTCACGCTTTTATCAAAAAGTGAACAATTTTATGAAATTATGGCCAGAATCCGCTAAACTACTGTTGTAAAAAATGGACTAAACCAAATACTGAACATCGTGCATCACGGGAATTTCATGCATGGGTCATCACATTGCAAACTCTCCATAGAAATTTATAAATCATGATATTAGAATTCCTATCTACTGTTAGTTTTCAATCAGAGGCAAGTGCATGTAATGATGAATGAAGGATAGTTTTGTTGACACTTCATTTCTGCATATTTTCTATACATTTTTATTGTCTTAAGTAATTATTCGTAGTATATGTTGTTGATTAACTGTCCATGTTCCAGAAATTGTGATAAATTAATGTACATAAATGTCTGAAATATGGTTCAGAAATTTGATCTGTTACAGTTCAGTGTAAGGTAATACATTACTATTCATCAATGATTTTGTGTAACTCATCATTAACAAGGCATAATGTTCCAGTAAGTTGTTTTTTTTGTTTTTTTTGAGTATGCAATTTAGTATTACTCTAAAAACTGATTTTCTTTTCTTCCCAGGCACAGCATATTCAGAGACATTATCATCACATCATTCTTTTTTTGTAAAGCCTTTGTTTTATGTAAGTATGATCATTTTTCTGCAGCTTCAACTTGAAACCTTCTTTTAGTTTGTGAAGTCAACATTAATTCAAGAGACATCAAGTGAAAAAAAAGTCATGATATGATTTTGCACTTAAGATGCCAGTTTGCAAGTATCCCATTCATTAGCAGCTGTTGGATAAAATTTCTTTTAAAAAAATAGATCATCAATTTTCATTATTCAGACAATAAACTTAACTGCACCACATCTTATTCAAATATGATCTCTGTAAATAAATGAATTGAGCATTAAAAGACAGATATCACAGCTTCTGGAATTATTTTGGACTGCAGTTATTACTAATTCATTTGGACAAAAAAGACTTTTTAAAAATATCATAAAATGGAGAATTTAAAGGATTAGTTACAGTTGTCAAGCAAGTTTTTCTTATTTGAAAGAGGACTTTAAAAGAAACAAAATTGTGGAGAAAGGGTTCAAAGTTTCATTCTGTTAAGGAGATATTCAAGTTTAAAGTTCTGTCTTATCTGTGTAGAAATGCCTGGTGTAGTAAGTCTACTATGGAAGGTTGGCACCTTCATCCTCACATTCCTAAGAATTGTTAATGTGTTTGAAAGAAAATTTATTTAACTTTTTAGACTTCCCGACTACTCGTCCATCTTTTCAGCTGAGGCAAAGGCCGTCCTCCTCACCCTCAACTTTACTGAGTACTCTCCGCTCAACCACTTTTCCATTTTCTCCGACTCAAAGGCTGTTCTTACTTCTTTGCTCAATCTTAAATAGGATAACTTCACATCTCACCTCCGGATCCAGAAAGTTGTTTTGCCCACCATCTGCAGGAAGAGTGTTTTTTTCTTCTGGATATCCAGCCATGTTGGCATCCCTGGCAATGACAGGGCTGATGCAGCCGCTAAGCTTGCCCTCAACCTCCCCCCTACCCCTTTTCCCAAAAGCCTCTCTGACATCAAACCGCTTATCGCTTCCCTTGTTCGGGACCACTGGCAAACCTCATGAAACTCCCAATTTGATAACAAACTCCACGTCATCCAGCCCATCATTCCGATCAAACCCACCATCAACAAGCTCTCTCGTATCGACAACATTCATATTACCCATCTTAGAATTGGTCACACCCACCTCACTCACACCCACCTTCTTATTGGCTCCCCCCAACCCCTCTGCAACAATTGCCATTGCACCCTCACAATCCATCACGTTCTCCTTGCTAGCCCCTTGTACAACCTTCCCAGAGCTTTCCTCGCTCCCCACAAATCAATTGCTGAGTTCTTCCAGAAAAATCCTCCGGATGAAATGATCTCCTTCCTTCATCATACATCCCTCTACAACCATGATTAATTCTCCTCTTCCACCCCCTCTCTCTACGTTGTTTTTGCTTCATGCATGCACCTCCTCTCTCGATCACAGCTTTCTGACTTTTTGTTCTTAAATTTCTCTCATTCTCCCCCTATTTCCTTTCCTTCCCACCTCTAGAATGATCTGACCTCTCAGGCACAATTTGACCCTACATTGTCGTGGTGCTGTTAAGCCTTCATCAAACAAACAAACAAACTATTTAAATGATTTTTCCTTGAACATTCTGCAGATGGTAAATTATAATTACCCTTACTAGATTCTGTTTATCTACTTCCCTGACATATCCAATGGTTTTTAAGCCACAAATTCACTGGACAAAGTATGACACAATACATTAAGACTTTGTGGGAATCTGAGGCTGTGACCTCACAAGTAGTCTGATTTCGGTCATTCCTATACAAATGATGCCAAACTTTAAACTTAAATATCTCCTTAAAGGAATAAGAATTTTGAATGATTTCTTCACCATGTTGTTTATTTTGAAGTCTTCTATCATATTAGATGGACTTCCTTCACTCCTGAACTAATCCTTTGACAATTTTAGCTGTATTGTTATAAGCAACAATAATTTCGTTTTCTTTAGGCTTCATGCTCTTCTGCTCCTATATCAGTGTCATGTTTTTGATGTGTCTTATAATAAGTTCCTTGTTGTTTTCGTAAATAGACTGGTTTCAAAATGCTTGGCCCCAGAAAGGATGTTTTACAAAAGATGGCCGTGGATGATGAAGATTTCAGCAACCCTGAATTTGAAGTAACTGCTTTGGAAGACATGAAGAAATACACAGATTCCTTGAAAGTATTATTAAATATTCTTCACAATTTTCTTGAGGAGCATGAAGTGAAGTGATAAAGGGACTGTCCAATTAGTATGCAGAAGTACATTTAGTAGAAACTTCACAAGTTGCACATTTCTCAAAGGTTAAGTAGCTTGCTACAGCCGGATTAGTCAGGGTTTTTAAATAAAGATCAAGGATGATTCCGTTAACATAATGTTAGATTTGTAGAATTGATAAGGATCATTCCTTGTAATTAAGTTACACTTTTGTCAATCACCTTGCCTATGATACATGTGGTGTGTTTGTTCATCTTCAAGTGTCCATTATCTCAAAATTATTACCTACACAAGTGAGTTAGAGATTAGTTGAGATAGTGACTTTTGTGTCGTGTGTTTCCTCATGAAATTCCATGGTATTCCTTAAGTTGCTGGAGAACCATTTTGGCAATGGACCTGGCTTCAACATCCTATCAGTTTTTGCAATGAGCCTGGCTTCAACACCCTATCAGTTTTTGCAATGGGCCTGGCTTCAACACTCTATCAGTTTTGGCAATGGGCCTGGCTTCAACATCCTATCAGTTTTGGCAATGGACCTGGATTCAACACTCTATCAGTTTTGGCAATGGGCCTGGCTTCAGCATACTATAAGTTTTGGCAATGGGCCTGGCTTCAACATACTATCAGTTTTGGCAATGGGCCTGGCTTCAAGATACTATCAGTTTTTGACCTGTTGTCAACCTTAGGACTGCCTTTGTGTCAGAAGAAGTTGATCATCCTAGCAAGTGATGTTAATAGTTTTTAGTGGCAGAGCCTAATCTGATGGAAGTCTCTGAAGATTGATGTAATGTGAAACCTCCATGATATTGATCTTATGTCAGCTAAAAGACTGACTTTATATGACCGACCAGTTGTAAGCCTTAGGACTGACCCATTATTAGCCTTAGGATGGACCGTTGTAAGCCGTGGGACTGATGTGCTGCCGTCAGCTTTAGGCCTACCTGACTTGCCCACCTTAGGACTGACTTATTGTCAGCCTTAGAACTGACTTGTCTGTCTTTAGGTTAATTCAGCCTTATAGGTATAATTTAAGTTAAGTTTAAGTGTTTGCAAAAAAAGGACAATTTGTATAGAAGTATTATTAAATATAGAGCGTTGGAAAGAAACACATTTAAGGGAGAGGAAGCTTGATACTATAAATGTGTTCGTAGTATTGTTGAAATGAAAGGAAACTCTTTCACACATTGTGCTTGATTACCAAAATACTTTTGTATGGTGCTTAACTTAAAATACTTATATCTTTAATATTACTAAGAGATTATTTTTGTATAAAATTTAAGTCTTTTCATACATCTTTCTCTTTATGCATCTTTCTCTTTGTGGCGTAAGTTTGTATGGAGGTAAAAGCTTCTGGCCACTGCAAGACCGGGCCTTAATAACTCAACATCACCATTCATTGGAAGGATTTGTTCAGTGGTCAAGTAGGTACAGTACATCTCATTTGTCTCTTTTATATGAGATGGACTTGCTTGACCACTGCACTAATCCTTGAACGATGTAAGTAAGCTATGATGTTAGCTTTTAGGTGATAAACTGGAAGAATACTTAACTCCGCTGTAGGATTTCCTAAGACATTCCTTTCAATTTGTGTTTAATCTAGGGCATTAACTTTGATGTAATATTTGCTAAGAAAAGGCAATTGAGGCAAAATGACAGTGGCAATGGGAGCAAAGTGACAGTGGCAATGGGGGAAAGTGACACAGGCAATGGGGGGAAAGTGACACTGGTAATGGGGGCAAGGTGACAGTGGCAATGAGGGGAAAGTGACACAGGCAATGGGGAAAGTGACACTCACAATGGGAGAAAAGTGACAGTTCCAATTGCGGGCAAAGTGACAGTGGCAATGGGTGAAAAGTAACAGTGACAATGGGGCAAAGTGACATTGCCAATGGGGGCAAAGTGACAGTAGAAATGGGGGAACAGTGACAGTGCCAATGGGGGAAAGTGACAGTGTCAATGGGGGCAAAGTGGCAGTGGCAATGGGGCAAAGTGACAGTGGCAATGGGGCAAAGTGACAGTGGCAATGGGGCAAAGTGACAGTGCCAATGGGGACAAAGTGGCAGTGCCAATGGGGGCAAAGTGACAGTGCCAATGGGTGCAAAGTGACAGTGCCAATGGAGGCAAAG
Source organism: Chiridota heheva (assembly GCA_020152595.1). Classification (NCBI taxonomy): domain Eukaryota; kingdom Metazoa; phylum Echinodermata; class Holothuroidea; order Apodida; family Chiridotidae; genus Chiridota; species Chiridota heheva. The sequence continues at coordinate 175,080 of JAIGNY010004052.1, forward strand.
TGACAGTGCCAATGGGTGCAAAGTGACAGTGCCAATGGAGGCAAAGTGACAGTGGCAATGGGGGCAAAGTGACAGTGGCAATGGGGCGAAGTGACAGTGGCAATTGGAGGCAAAGTGATAGTGCCAATGGGGGCAGAAGACTAGAAATCAAGCAGCAAAACAGAAAGGTCATCAGAAATATTTAGACAGAATTTTCCAAATTTGTTTCAAACCAGCCCAAATTGTCCAAATTTGAAGCAACTTCAGCCTAAGTTTTCAATATTCGTTTTACTAATGCCTTATCTTTACAGAGGCCAATATGGCCTTGGTGATATCAACATTTCAGCCCAGTAGACTTGCACACAATTTTAAATAAATAGTATCTTTTCATTTTAACAAGCGCTTCATTTCACTACTGGATATCATTCTTAACTGATATGTTGACAGATATCCAAATGTTGCTGTATTTGTAAGAACTAGGTTTTACATTCATTTGATGTAAATCAGTTTGTAATTTATACCAGTTCTTTTGCTCATCAGTCATTGATTTTCATTTGGTCTTTACATACTTTAAAGGAATGTAAATGGAGATTTGATTAAATAGTGACATTTTTTCAGTAAGTAGTTTTTCTGTTTAGACTTATTATTTGAATTATGTGTTATGTTTCATGTATTCCGTTTGAAATGTTTATTAATAGTCCAAGTCATTTTGCTGTGTCTGTCATTATATCTTACTCCTGTAAAACTTTTGATTGTTTTTGATTTATTATTGTCTTTGATTTATTAGCTTTCCAAATTACTATAGATACTGCAACATGAATAATGTATAGTTTTTAACAAATTTCATTTCATGGTTAATGTATATAATTGCTTCTTTGTGATATGTAGCCCTATTTTTTGTATTCAAAGGAAAAACTGTCAATATTTAGGCTTTTGAAATCTCATCAAGTAACTGGTCATCAAGATAGGATTTGGGACAATTCAATTTACATCAGCATTATGTATTGTACAGTTATCCCTGACTTATTGAAACCATCAAACCATATGCTGAAAGCACAGTACAGAGTTTATAGTGCTGAAACTTCTGGTTGTCTTCAATTAATTAATTGATTAATTAATTAATTAGATTCTTACCAAGTTTAGAATACACACATTACTAATACTGTATGTATTCATTTCATGCATGCTTTACTATATAATCTTCCATTGTATAGTTATATCATGGCAGGTGGCAAACCTTACATATCCAACTCTTCCTTAACCTGATGTGATATATTTGCTGTCATGAAAAGTTTAGATACTGCAGTTGACAGTCCAAGCATTTTCATGAACAGGAACTTTTTAATGCAAAAAACAATCTTTCAAAACTCATGTAATAGTACACAGCCCCACCAATGCTGGTTGAAAATTACGTATGGTGGTCTTTTTTTTTTTTTAAACCATTTACAAATGACTTAGTCTATTGGTTAGAGTTGGTACCATACCCTCAATATGGTGTAAAAGGAGTTGCTACCATACCTTCACCGCTGTGTTAAAAGAGTTTGTACCATATACTCATTACAGTGTAAAAGGAGTTGGTACCATTACAGTGTTAAAAGAGTTGGTACCATACCTTCAATACGGTGTAAAAGGAGTTGGTACCATACCCTCAATACAGTGTGAAAGTCATTTTCAATGACTGAAATTTGATACGAAGATTTTTGAGGAAGGATGATACAACTCTTTGATTTCAGTCCTTTTTGCACAAATCAGAGAATATTAGAACTGTCAGCTTATTTATAATTGTATTTCTTATATTTACCCTTAATATTATAAGAGAAACACGCCTGCGTGACCACTGAACCTATTGTTTTATTATATTATAGAAAAAGGCCTTTTCGTTCATAAACTATGTAAAATAGAACTTGAAGATAATGTTGTACTTTTATGTGGTCATCGACACCTCCATGCATATTTGGTTAAAGGCCAGTTGTTGTCTCTAACGTACGAGGTAAATGAAATTCAAATCCTGTGTTTTGATTGTCGAACACAAGGGTACAGTGTGCACTTACATTGATAGGCCAATCAGTATCGTTTTGGAAAAAATTGTACACCGTTACATTTTAATCACGATAGATGGCCTTTAAGTAATCCCATTTTTCAATTTTCACTAGGCTTCTTTGAGTAAGTGCAGCAAATTATTTAAAAAAATCTTTTTGTTTATGATTTTAACCATACACAACCACCTCAACAGAGCAACGGGTAAAATATCCGGAAAATTGCAAAGTATTTACATCATGCATTCCTGTTACTTGACAAGTCTACACCCATTATTTATACTATTCCACAAATTTAAGAAATATGTTTTGATTTTTGAGTAGTCTTCACATTTGTACATTACGATTGTGCATAAATTGAATAATGATCAAATTTTGATCAACCACTACTTCAGAAGTGAATATTCTATTTTCAAATTTTAAGACAAGTGAATCATGATTAATAGAAAATTATGATAGGTGCACTTTGATTTGGTATTTGCATGCATGTAAGACACCATGTCTCAGGTTAGTTATATAATGCCTGATATATACCTCTAATTTATTTATTTTGTAGACAATTTTTCTCATGCTGAAGACTACAGTAACTATGCAATGCTTTGTGCAAAACTCTGGTATATTCTGTAAAATTTGCAGTGTTTGTTCAATCAATGATTTTTGACAGGCTTGAATAGATCAGTATTATATAGTACTCTATCTGTCAGAAATTTGACCATACAGGTTTTTAAATGTTGCCTATGATAATAGCCAGGTACTTAATACTATATTTTTATATTACAGCACTCATATTATGACATTATACATGTGCCTTAATTAAGATTTATACTAATCTCATTTTATAACATATAAAAGGAGCATTTGACAAATGGGAGAAGCTACTGTATTTTGCTAAAATAAGGACCCTCTTATTTTGGTCTTGTGTTTCTTGGAATTTGCAATAGATAATATTGTATTTTAAAGTCACACAGCTTGATTTATTTTTGAAAGGTCATGAAGTTAAATGATTCAGAAACACAAAGATAACCTTTAACCCTTACTCTACCACATGCCGTTTTGGGTGCCCCATCTTTGACCCCGCCTCCCTAGCACGTTTACAAAAAGTGATGGTAGAGTAAGTGTTGATCAACCTGTGACAAGTGTGCCAACTCAAATATATATGTAGCATGGTTTTGGTGGGTGGGTCACTGAAGCAGAATGAGCCCGACTCTGCTGCTCGAAAGACAGAGAACCCTTCAATAATCAACAAGTGCTTAACCTTTACTCTACCATGAGGCGATATTATCGCCATTTTGGGTGCCCCATCTTTGGCTCTGCCTCCCAAGCGTGTTTTTAAAAGAAAGTGCTGGTAGGGTAAGGGTTAAAGAAACTGGTAGCCGAAAAGTGAGGGTGTTAGTTTTTGCCAATTTATGTACTACTAGATTTTAACCAATAGAAGTCACACACACAGTCTGTTTTTACATCATTTTTCACCTATCGTGTGCAAACGAACAAATTCCAAAAAGTCAATGCGAAAACACGTACAAATTTTGAGAACTCGGGTCTGGATTTAGTAATGTTAATGATATTTATTTCGTACCGCTGGGTGCAAGAAAAGTGTGATACTCCTAATAATTGCGCCCTCACTTTTTGGCCACCAGCTGCTTTTAACTGGCATTGGTGTGGTGAACCCTATGTCTTAATCCATGTTGCAGCTTTCCTTCACAAATAGTGATGAATTGATTGGTCAATTATAATGTGACAACCCTTACAAAAACCTGTGTCAAATGTTCCAATTTCATGTGTGAACACACATGAAAACCCAGGATAATCTCTGGTATTTGCACTATTTGACACTCTTTTTCTCACTCATTCCACAGAAAACAGTGATTGACACTCTTTTACACACAAAACATGGAAACCACACTTCACAGGTTTATAATTTTGCTGCATTATATTTTGTTTTTAAGAATTAGATTTTCGGGTTACATGTATAAAACATCATGTCCTTGCATATTATCATGTTTTTTTTCCAGAGACAAAACTTGTTCGTAACAGTTTCGCAAGTTTCTTATTATTGAACACAAAATTAGGCGTATACAACTCGAGTCGTAAAACAATTGAACAAGTAAACTCAGTGACACTTAAACTGTAACTTTCCTATTTAAACACATTTTGCTTTTACAAAGAAAACATAGAACTAATATCTTTCACACACTTCCAAAGGAGGGCCTCGCATAATGCAATAACTTCGCTGTAAAGCTGGTTCAAAAGAACTTGAAAATTTGCCACACTTCTTGTCACAGGTTGGAACTCGTTTTACCACACTTTTTCATGTCTTGTTGAAACACTTATTTTCACACATTTCCATGCATGTCAGCCACACATGAACACATGTGGGATTAGACACGAGATTAGTTCCAATTTCACGCTTTGTCATGTATGTTACTTTTGTTTGCCACATGTGAAGTCTTTTGTCTGCCACATATGTTCCTGCTGGAACACAGACAAGGTTTGACACACTCTTTTTTCGTAAGGGAAAGTGCAGAGATAGAACAGCAAAATAAGTGCTTATTGTTTCATTAAAGAAATATTTAATTTTGGACTGTAACACTTAAACTGTAACTTCAGAGTTTTTAGTAAGCAAAACTTACTCTCCTTGTCAATGAGTGAAACACTCAAATGTAAGTTAATTGAATTATTTTTTATTGCATTTTGGGTATTTTAAGAACTTGCATATGGTATTCATGTTTGCTTACATTTTGTTCCATAGTGTTTGACTTACAAAACACTTTGAAAACAAACTAAAATGCAAGAAAATATCAGACAATGTGATTTGAGGAAGGTGGAGGCATGCTGGTTTTATGTCTAGTATTTCAGGCAATTTGTGTGGATTTGAAACAGTATTAGAATGTCTCTGTTATATGCATTGAATCAAACTGGCCAAGTCTCTCTGTATAAGCATTCGCTCTCATTGTCCATTATCATATGGACGGGATTGGTTAGTCTTACAATAATTGTTTCGCACGGTATCAAATAGAGGCGGTTATATTGCTTCAGCCCTATTATTGTTATAAAAATATTAAATTGCATGACTTAAAACCTGAATATAGGCTTTTCTGTGTGTTCTACTGTTTTTGCATTCCTTTGCGTTTTAATTAAAGGTGTGGTTCAGGTATAGTTTTAACCCCACAGGGGACCCATGAAATGGAGAGAGGGAGGGCCCACTAACCTGTATTTCTCCATGTCAAAGACAGATATTTAAAAGCTGAGCAGCCAGGTATAGTGACTCTTGCAAGACTGTATTTTCCTGTCCTTAAAAAATGTTTCAATTTTATATTACTTTGCTTCAGAAATGGTGGTTCCTGCAAATGAAGGAAATTTGCTGAAAATTGAAGAGAATTTCGTTAAATAAACTATTTATTGCATTGAATCATGAATAAATTGAACATTATGTATTTTCCCTAGCTGCTTCACAAGTTTCGATTTCGTTCTCTCCTGTCAAATCCAATGACCAGGTGTAAATTAAGGGTGGAGGGTGTTACATCCCCCTAGAACAAAACAATTCGTCGGGCTATTTCAATTATAATTATTTTATCAGGCAAAAAAAAAAATGGCCCAGTATTGAACAAAATTGTAGAAATATAATATGGGCACTTAGTCGGGCAGAGATGTAAAATGTCGGCTGTACTGTTTAAATCAGAGATACATCTCAATCATTCCCGAATCGTTTAGATATCATAACCATGTCTTCCCGACTTCGCATCATAATGCTGATAACATCATACTTCGGTACTTAGTCGAGCAGAGATTTAAAATGTCGGATCTCCACTCGACTCTCCATGATGCTAATTGGGCTCGGGTTGGGCAACTGGGACGTATGAAAGATTCCCGCCCACGAATACCTTTAAAATCCACAGTCCCGCCGATGATCATTGGCCATTTTTGGTCATCAAAAACTAGAAATCTTCCGGGGCTTCGCCCCCTAGACCTTACCAGAGCTGCGTTCATGAACCCAACAATTTTGGCCGAATTTTCTCAAATGCCAGGTAATTTCTCCTCTGTCTGCATGTTTAGAAATGGTATCACAAATGCTTATCTGAGTAGATTTTAACATGATAATTTAACATTGTCTTCTATTCATCAGTTTAATTTTTGTGTTGATTTTAGGCCATTCTGGGGCAAAAAACTACAAATCTTCAGACCAAGGCGTCACCCTTCTGCCCCTGAACACCTGCACTATTTTACCCGAATTTTCAGGAGAAATTTCTCCTCTGCCTATTTAGAAGTGGTAATGCTCGTCTGAGTCGATTTTAATATGATAATTTAAAATTGTATTCTTATCATTACTTACATTTTCCGAACTTTGTCAGTTTGTGTTGATTTACAGCCATTTTGGGGCATCAAAGACAACAAATCTTGAAAGGTTTAATGCTTATTTCTGTCGATTTTAACATGAGAAATTGAAATTGTCTTCTTTTATGTCTTTTCATCAATTAAATTTTCCGAATTTTGTCAGTTTGTATTGATTTATTAATTTGCATATGATTTTTGATCCGCAAAATTAGCCGAAACAACACGTATTAAACGGTAAACTTGTCTCTCCTGGTTGCAAAAAGGATGTAAAACTTATGTTCTACATTCCTAGTATGCGGTAAACATGGTCGGAAACATCTGAAGACCTTTTTGAGTTTGTCCGAAGCTTAAACCCTCAGACTGATTTTAAATCAATGCTTCACAAATAGATAACACAGATCGTTAACATAACATGATCCACATTAGATTAATAGCAGAACTGTTAGTACTGATATTGCCTGAATATGTGTATAGGCCTATAAGGGGCGTATGGGAAGGGTCACTTCTCAGAGGAAAGAGCGTGTTCCGGTTACAAGCGGGAAAGTTGTTTCCCTCAACGTCCCTGCTCATTGGGAAAACTCATCTTAATAAACTAGCCACACATGAGTAATTTTCCTTTCAACTTTTGCCATTTTTTTTCAATTTATTTCAATTATTTCCCAGATTTATATCCAAGCAGGAAAGAAAGCATGCATCCGGAAGATAAAATCCTATCGGGGCAAACTGCCTCTGCTCCCGCCTTCTACGCCTCTGATTACGAAAATATCACTGACCGGAAGAATTCAATGATCAGAAAACTTCCCGCTCTCAAATCCTTCCAACTTTCCAATTACCTTCCTACAATCAGACAGTTTAGTCAATCACTTCTGTCACTTATCCTCGTGTGACGGTGTCACAGAGTACGAAAGTCTGCAGAAATTAAAATCACATATGGATATAATTATAGCTGTAACCCCTAAAGACGACGCTTCCATCGGAATTAAATACGACGCACATGGAGTTACCCGTGCTCGTAAAAGGTCCTGGTAAAACCACCAAGTTGGTGCCACAATATTTGCCGATGAGTGAGGCATTCTCGTCTGGACCATCATAAATCTGCAGAATAATAAGCAAAGGATATATGGTACGATGATTAGAATATTTAGAAAATAAGTTGCTCGTGTTTACAAGCTACAAGTTAGCGGACAAAATAAGAATGTGACAAAAGTACTAACAAGCTTTTAACTATTATCTTTAACCGTGAAATGCTTGGATGTGCATCATGATTAACGTTTATCTGCGTTGGGGGAAAACTGCGTAGTGCTCTGCCGTCATCAGTACCCAAGATTTCAGTTTAAAATATCTTAGTATATATAGTTTCCCAAGACAGCAAGTAAGATTGAAAATGTACACGTGTTTCCAACAGGAATTGGATTAGACACGCTGCTGCCATTGGACTTGCGTGAATTTAATAAAACCCCGTGGATTTATAGATTATGTAGATAATATTTACCGAAACGGAATCGAAAGCGCAAGTGTCATCGTCCTCCACCTCAAAATCGGTAAAAGTTATCTGAATTCTCTGTCCAGCTGGCGCAGTTAACACACTTTTACACAGAGCATTATTAGAATAATCGCTTGGATAGTTTGGCGACGTTAGCGTCCCAGCAGGTTCATTGAACTGACCACACGCTGCAGAAGAGGAAAAACAAAAGAATAAAAAGCTGAGTCTGAAAACCCAACAAGAAGAATTAATGCTCGGGATGTGAATATACAATCGCATCAAATCAACCAGTAAGTTGTGTATCCAGACTGTTGGATGAGGGTATATCGTAAGTGCTGGAGTAATGTGGCGTAGCTACGGGTCTCAGGCCGGCCCAAACTTGTTCCATCCTTTAAATAATGCAATGATTTAATAGAAATGCAACCTATATGACTGCAAATGTGTACCCAATTGTCTTTCACAAACTATCCCACCTCCTACCCCATACACACCTTCCCCTGTTTTTATTTTACGTTAAATAATCCAAGTAAATGATCTTCAAACCAACAAAAAACAAAAATGAACTTTTGTGCACTTGCCAACACCCCACCTCTTTTTATTTTCCATAAACTTGGTAAAATGCTATCCAACCTCTTTCGCCAAGTTTAGAAACTCACTTGCGGGCATATATTCAAATGTAGCTTGAAACCCCTTCAATTCGACAAGTCCATCCGAATGGAAAAGTGCAAATAAATCCTGACCAGTGGAAGATACAGGACTGGGTACACTAGTAGAACTGTCATCACATAGTTTTGTAATCTGCGGTGCCGTGGCATCTGAACCATCATAAAACTGTAAAAAAGGGACAACATACTGAGATAATATTGGACAGGCGCGATAGTAGACCATTTGACTGGGGGTGGTGTAAGATATAAGATGTACCGACGATCCCAAAATAAACATATCCCATTTGAGTCATGATCAGCTTTCTTTCGTTTTTCGTAAACTGACTCCCATTTATTTCATAAAGTGCAGTTGGTCGTCAAAATACGGTATCCTTTCTGACCCCTGAGAATCGAAATTTGTAACGAAACGGTGGGGAGGGTCCGTATGAAATTATAAGCTATGTTTTTATTGACTCGACATTACTTGCCCGCCATCCTACAATCCTAATGCATTTTCTATTATAATTGTTCACATGCGTTTTGTATTTTAATAATCGTCTAAATGCGTTTTGGATTATTATTATCCAAATGCGTTTTGGTTTGTTATTTTCTTCTAGAAAGCGTACGCGCTCCTAATTCTTATAACCCAATGCATTGAAATTGATATTGTCCAAATGCGTTTTAGATAGCATTTGTCTTAATGCGCTATGGATTATTCTTCTAGTAAGCTTATGTGTTTTGGATTGTGATAATTGGTACAGTAACTATCTTAAAGGGTTTGGGATTATAATCATCCTAATGCTTTATTGATTGTTATTGTCCAAATGCATTTTGATTGTTATTGTTCTAATGCGTTTTAATTGGTATTGTCCAAATGCGTTTGGGATTTTATAGTCCTAATGCGTTCTGGTTGTTTATTTTCTTCTAGTAAGTGTATGCATCTTTGATTGGTTGTCTTCAAGTTGATGAGTTTTAAATTATTATTGTCTTGATGCGTTTTTTAATGTTATTGCCCTACTGAGTTTTGTATTGGTGCTATTTTAATCCGTTTAATTGTTATTGTCTTAATTCGCTTTGGATTTGCATTGTCTTCATGCGTTTTTAATTGTTAGGCGGATTGTCCTCATGCGTTTTCAATTGTTACGGTTTTATTGCATTTTTGGATTGGTATTGTTTGAATGAGTTTTGGATTACTATTGTCAGATTGTGTTAATGCGTTTTTCATTGATATTGCCCTACTGCGTTTTTAATTGGTGATATCTCAATTCCTGTTGTCCTAATGCATTATGGATTTTTATTTTCTAAACTAATGACTTTTCGATTTTTATTTTCTAATGCGTTTTTTACTTATATTGTCCTAGTGCGATTTGGTCTGTTTTTGCCCTTATTTGTTTTGGATTTTTATCGTCCTTTTGGGCTTTTGAATACGTACGTATTGCCATGGCCACAATGCGGTTTTTTATTGTATTTCCACACAGTTAGGTCATGCATGGGCCCAAAGTGGGCTGCTGTTGAGGGCCATCGTGGGGCCCTGTCAGTTTTGGATAGGTTTCCCAACTGGACACCAGGTGGGTTAACAGGGAAAGGCCCTTGCGATACCAATATGGGGCCCTTGTGGGCTCAGTGGATTGTGTGGTTGCCTTTGTGTAATCCATATGGGCCCCAAATAGGTAGCCCATATGTATCTTGCCTGCTTGTCCACGCTTAACCCACATGGGGCCCATGTGGTCCCCGATTGGATAAGCCCCTGTCCAGTTCAGCCCGCTTCAACCGAATGAAACCCGCATAGGCAGATAGGGCCCAACTCTTGATGCTGGCTGGGTTGGTGTTGCGACGTTAAGTTTAACGGATTGCGTCTTTTTGAAAGTCACATTGAATAATATTAATCAAATCAATGCATGTGACGATCGCCCCTGCCCTTCATATTATGGGGGAAGCGGAATAAGAACTGTGCCCCTTAAGCTGGCCATTGAAATTATGATGCTTTAAAACCTTACCCGCTATGAATCATGGATGTACTTTCGCCCCAACATGTTCCACGTGCATCCCTAACTGGATTTCCCATGTAACGTCATATACATTGCCTCTTCAAAGTCACCCCCACTCGCTCCCATCCTTGCCCACTCCCCCTCCGTGCCCAATCAATCGCTTTCACATACAGGCGTCCCTGTCCTGGATCAATGTAATTGAAAAAATACTAATAATTACCGTCAAACTGTCAAAAATACAAGTGATGACCTGCTCCACTTCGAATTCTACGAATGTGACCATGACAACATAACCCGAGGGCGCTGTAAACCAGTATGTACAATCGCTGTCAGGGGGATAGTTGCTTGGCCAGTTTGGAGAATTAAAAGCAAGGCTTCCCGGAGTTTCACAAGTGTCGGAACAGGAACAGACAGCTGAATTTAAATGCAAAAGTGAAGTTTAAAAGTGAATTCCTATGATAATTTGCTAATTGATGCTGTGGTTGCTAGGCCTAATTGCAATTTAAATTGAGATTTCCAAGCTGGGAGGTCACTATAGTTATTTCCCTCAAAATAGTTATGTACCCACGTTGCTATCAAATACTTGATCTTCTTCTAAAAAGTCTCAAAAAGTAATCAAAATTTGTCATATCATCATTTCACCAACAATAAAACAACACAAATTGTCGATGTTTAGACCTCACCCCTATCCGTAACCTATGCCCTTGCCCATATTAATGTTGCTCATAAAGACTAGATATCAAATTCAAAAGCACTGCGCCGATTTATATGACGTCATTAACACATTACCTTTAGAATAGCAACAGAATATTTTGTTGTCAGATGGGATACCATCAGGGAATTTCCCATGGTATGTACCATGGGGCAGGATTTGCCCACCAAAAGTAGGGGAAGTGATTCACAAAATCAAATTTGCCTACCGAAAACGTGGGTGCGTGCGCGCGTGTGTGTGTGTGTGTAAGGGGGTGGGGGGTGGGCGGCAGAAAATCACACTAAAAGATCAATAATCATCGTACAAATGTGGAAGAGGGATTGCACCCCACTAATCCCGCCTAAGGACAATACTATTATAAGAAATTCGAAAAGTGAAGTTGTAAATGTAAGATTTTTGTGACAATTTTATCCCGGCTTACATAGCCATACTTTTGTTTAGAAAATAACGGTAGGCCTATATGAGGATGTTGCCGTTAGAAAGAAATGATAACAAAAGAATATCTATGTGGTCTATATTGCTGTTACACTTGGGGTCATCTGCTAGGACCATTTAGCAGTCTGCATGCGACAAACACGCTATAGCACATATCGTAAGGTGAAGGATCATGAAAGCAACATGGTGACTCGTTCATTAAGCCCCATATCATTTCTTACCATCATAATCTGAGGGCCCTGGAGTCTGGAAAACAGCGGTTGCCTTAAAACCTCGGTAAACATCAGCACCATCTGTCAAAAATTCAACCAACATTTCCTTTCCTGTGCTTGATATGGGATCGGGGTTGGTAGCGCCGCACAGGTTGCCAATGACATTTGAAAACTTGTCTGGTCCATCATATATCTGTGTAAACGTTTGTCAACATATAATGCAATTTCTTAAAAGAGACTTAATTAAACCATGTAGTTGTAACTCTATGATTAAACAAAGGGATATGACGTAAAGCAAAATGTCGGTACGACCCAGGAAATCGTATTCAAGTCACATTTGTTTTTCACATAATTGAAACATTCTTGAAACATATTATTTCTTAGATGTTAATTACCCCATTTAATTCAGGACCGACGTTATAGAGAATCAGTGATCCCTGCACCATGCTTGGGGTTTGTTAGGGGTCCAGATGGAATATGCCATTATTACAATGCGTATGATCCTACTTGGAAGCATTGTTTCTTAGTATGAACATCTTCAAAAGTAAACAAAATAAAAATAAAAACGTGACATTATTTTCCCTAGGGCAGATACCACTGGGTTGCTCTCGTCGCCCTGTGCTGCGAAGTCGCGCCCCTGAGTCACCGCTATAAAAAAAAATCTAGTTAACAGTTTAAAGTCAATTGCTGTCCTTCATTTATTCCTGAACGAATAGTAACGTTATAATCTTTACCTTTAATACGTCATATGAACATGTGTCACTTGGTTCTAATTCAAAATCTTCTAATTCCAGAGAGACTACGCTGCCATCGGTGGCGGTTATTTTCCACTGACAATCTGCATTGTTGTCATAGTTACCTGGGTAATTAGGTGATGTGAATTCGGTGTTGTTGGTGGTGATATCAGTCTGGCATGCTGTATTTTATTATAAGATAAGATGGAGATAAGATGAAATGACACTTAAAAATATTTCGCGAAAGGTACATCTTTCTCCTTGCCGCGTGCAATGGAGTGGACATCTTGCTTCATTGGCCCGTGCGGTTAAAGGCAGGTTCATAAAGCAGATAAAATAGCTTCGAAGTTCAATTGTTCTATTGAGTAAAGTCACGGAGCTTGATTATGTCATTTTCATCTCCCCAACTTGCAGCATTTCCCCAACCTTAAATACTCACACCATCATGAAACTTGGTATCTGCATTTTTTGACGTAAAACAGGTATAGCTTTTACTATGAAAAAAGCAAAACCAGAATTACTGCTTACTTGTTGGTGGTGGGGGGTAATTTGGTCCATTTCCTGGTCCAATATACACAAAAAGGTTTGGAGAATTTGTTCCTGGGTTGGGCAATACGTCATTAATAGCCCTTCCTGTGAGATTCGCTTTAACTTCAGCAGGTGAAAGGTTACCGGATAATCCCAACAAAATGGCTGCTGCTCCTGTTACATTTTAAAGAAAAAACACCATTTAATGTAAAAACAATCAAATACCCAGCCAATTAATTGAAATGAAACATTTGATTGAATTTGCAAGTTAGACTTTCAAATTAGGCTAGGGCCTATCATTAAATCCATCCTATTCATCGTCAGTAATACCAAACTCACGTGCGCTGACTCGTGCGGCTGACGGACGCGCGTATTGAGACCGTTTGGCGTAATGCGCTATTTAAAATTGTGGTACTATATTATCATTATTAAAACATAATTACATAAAATAATAGATATCGAAATTAGAATGGGTGACTATTTAACAAATATGTAAGTGTGATGTTACACTGTCAGACTGTCCACTGTAAGATCACTTTTTAACATACTCAGTGGTTAAATATCTGAAATATCATAGAACGCAATAAGATATATCATGGTCTCTACATCAATTTGTTTCTTTAATACTCCTCCATGATATGTAAATGAAAATCTGTCAGCCTGAATTCATCTATGTTAGATTTGTTAGCAGTAATGTATACTTTCGACCTCTTCACTACGGTAAAACAGGTTCGAAACATCTAAAGAGCCTGGACGGCAAAGAGACGTTGGATTTAGTTAATAACGTCTGGTATATTTCATCCTTTGGGCGTTTAAGAGGGCAATTTTACGAAGAATATTTTAAAGTATAACTGTTTCCCATAAGTTGCAGGAAAAGACCCGTTCTTTCCGTGTACCGAACTCAATAGCTCCACAATTCACACTCATACGCAAGTTTGATTTTTAAAATATCTGTGTGGCAGTGCTTTGATTAATGCCAATTTTCACCTAAATACAGAGAAGAAAAAAAAATCATCAATTGATATACCTTAGAACTATCAAATACACCTCCTAACTAAAACCAAACTTAAGCAGTCAAATATTGTTTAAATTCTTAGTGTGTGTACAGTATGTATTTTTTGTGTGTGTTTTACCCATCCTGCGCGTCGAAAATTCAAAAAATAATTGTCTGAAATGAGCTCCCAAATATCCTGAAAATTTTGAACTGTTTCCTAATAATCAGTCAAATAGAGCTTAGTATGTTAATCAAACTTCAAATACACTGGAAGGAGAACAATCAGGCTTACTACTAACTCAACTTACATTTCATACAGTCATACATCAAGATCCCGACGTTTTCGAATTTTCTGATAAGCCAACAATGTTTCGAATTCAAGAAATTGTTTTCAAAGTTGAACACTGTACTTACCAGCAACATGGGGAACAGCGACACTAGTTCCACTTATTGAGCTTTTTGCAGTTGATGAGCCTATCCAGGCACTTGATACATCCTCACCTGGCGCAAAGATATCAACGCACTCCCCCCAGTTAGAGAAATATGCTCTCTCATCCATGTTGTCAGTTGCACCAACGGTAATGGTCTGTTGAAATGTGATTCCAATGTGGTCGTTAAGTTTTTCAGAATACAATACACTTTGCCCTTTCATGATTTTTCGTGATTGGCATACACAAATGAAGAGGTGTCAGTGGTTATGGAGTCATACTCGTATGCGAAAGGTACCGGGTCCGACTCCAGTCTCGGGCGCGTGTCCTTGAGCAAGACACTTTACTCTACTTGCTTTAGTCCACTCAGTTGTAAAATGAGAACCAGCACTGATGGGGAGTCAAACTGCGATGGACTGGCGTCCTGTCCATTCTGCCAAGCTGTCATGGGGAATAATGTGCTCTCGTCAGCTGGCATCATGGACACCGGAGATAAACACCGGCCCTATGATCCTAATGACTCGGATGTATATAGCTTTAGTTTTACCTATAATATTACATGTTTCCTGTGCTCGTACACAACTTCAACTTTTGTTTCCCTTGATGCAAAATGTGGTCAGGGAAAATGTTTTCATATTAATGTATGAAGTGCATTGGAGGACATTGGTGAATAGCGCCTTGCTTATCTTTACTGAGAAAGGTTTATCCTTCATGGAAGAGCAAATCGCATGGTTTCTTTCTTGTTGCAAAAATACTAATTTGGCGAAAACTAATTTGTTTTCTTTGTAAGACTGGAAAATGGTGCAACACACCCACACCTCTCCTATCGTGTTGATGCTTAAAACAAATGGATGCGCTTCATACTTTGGAATAGGGGGTAAATGATATATCAGCGTAACTAAATGCAAATTGCAGAAACTACAAAAGACAACAATGTAACTTACTTATTGTCTCAGGTTTACAATTTATTTTCCTCTTATTTTCGAAAATTTATGATTTTGACGACACAAGACAACATATTATACATCCATCAATTTAAGCAATCAACAATAGTTACTCATCCGATCATGTCTATCAAAAAAATAAAACTGAATAGGGCGTAAACCACTTTCTCCAGTTTTTAATTTTGAGGTCAAGTCGATTCAAAGTTGGATGGAAATGGCTGGTGAAGAAAGTCTACTGTAGACGAGGGACCCCACTCCCGCACTTGCTTTACATATTTGTATTTTATTGAGAATTAATTGAATAATCTTTTCTAATTAAAAATACATTTAGATATTATTCTGGCAGTAATTCAAAGTTATACCTTGCTTTAGTACACTTTTGACATATTCAACAGTTTTAAGTCACAAATTCGGCAAAAATATTTTAAGAAAAATAAAAAGACTTTTGGGGAGATGAGGAATGTGACTTCCCCATTAGTCTGAATTGTTATATCTCGAAACAAATCTAGTGGAGCTTGAAACTAACTATTATTTGTGAAATAGATCGAATTAGAAAAACGATAAGCGTGTTTACATCTTTCAACCGACCTTTATCCACTAACGAAGGAACTTTCAATCATAGTTTTTTTCCTCATGGTTTTCACTCATAATCTAGTCAGCTGGTCAGACAGTCCATACCGACAAAAGAGATTCCCAGGGATATCATTGGCACGATCAATTGATATCTACGAAAAGTTTCCAGGGGGTGATATTAAAACGGTCAAAATGTATTTCATATATCAATGTATTGAAAATCTATACTACTTTCATCATAGGTGTAGGAACGGCTACTGGGGGAACGTGCCCCCCTCCCACTTTTCCGAAAAATAGCCCCGTTTGAAAATTAAAAGTGCCCCTCAATTACTGACCCAATAATAGGAAACTGGCGATTTTTTGTCAGTCCCATGTATGGAATGAATGTGTCCCCATTGGAAAAGTTCCCCTTTCTAAAAATAAAATGCCCCTTTTACTTTACTTTGTTGTTTGGGCTCACTTATACTATTTACAGAGTGTGATAGGGGACATATAACTTGAAAATTTTCCCACCTAAGATGTTGTGCCCTCCCTGCACTTTTCGAAAGCATACACCACTGCCTCCCACCACAGTGATTCCCTCTCTAAAACCCCGCCAGAAATCTAGAAGTAGACAAATGTTAAAGAAAAACTCACATTTTGTACTCTTCCGGGTGAATACATGCACGCGTAATCGTCGTTGTTTCCAGCTGCAACCACGGTTGTTACCCCTTTGGATAAAAAATATTGTTTCAGGACGTCTTTGATCATGAGGTGTACACAAGTAACAGAACAGAGCTTTTTTGATTCTTTTATTTAGTAGATGCTAAGGGTGTGCAGTTAAACTTTCCTTTTTCTGTTTTTAGTTATTATAAAAAAAAATTGTGGCACCTCTGCCGTAGTTTCTTAAAATGCTATCATACTTAAACTGCAATAAAGTGTGCCATACTCTCAACCTTCCATGTCAGAATTCGTCATTTTTGCAGGTTTCTCCTATCTGCCTATAGGCTACTACTATAATCGTAACAGTCCCAAAAAGCATATATTTGTGATGACATTAAGTGCCCCTTCAAAACAACAATGTGAATCAAATATTCTGGATAGCCTGCAATTTCGAAACGATAAAACATCTTTTTGTTTTCTTGTCATCCAAGTGCAGACAGGTTGCTTACCTTCTTTTCTTAAACAAACACATATTTAAATCATTTATGCTAAGTAAATTAATTCAAACATAAATTCATTACAGTACAGAAACTTTTCTTATTAATATTCCTTGTTATATATTATTCGAGATATGTGATAATCAAATTAAGTTTTCATCGTCGAAACTTATTATAATATAACTAACCAACCTTTGGAGATGAGATCATTGACAGCATCGTCGAGCGCTTGTGAACCACTACCCGTGAGGGATATGGTAACTACAGCTGGTGAAGTGTGGTCGGTACCAACTGCATTTAGACCTTTATATAACAATAATGGAGACAAATTAATGGCGCTTCATACACTGATATATCGATTTGACAGTCTAATTTGAATAACATTTATTCAGGAGTCAGAAAAAACCGAAAACTATCAAATAAATTTTGCCAAGCACGTATGGGGTTAATACAACATATTAAACTTTAAGATTGTCAATATAGTAGCAGTGATGTTTTGCATTAAGTGACTGCATAAGGCAGTTAAGTGACATTTTTTGTAATAATTGCCAGTTTCCAATTGCAATTTGTTGTGAATATTATACATATATATATATATATATATATATATATATATATATATATATATATATATATATATATATATATATATATATATATATATATATATATATATATATATATATATATATATATATATATATATATATATATATATATATATATATATATATATATATATATATATATATATATATATAAACTTAAAGGGGCTTTCCCTTGAAACTGTTAAGGAAATTCATGGACAAGGTTATTCCTGTCAATCGCAGTGAGCTTTTAGAGTATCGGATCAAGGCTAAGACCGCACGCATTCTCCTCGTAGTTTCGCACAGTACACATATACAGCCTCTCTTGAAGTGTATTAAATCGTCATGGTGGATATTGAAACACGCCCCAGAAGTTGGAGGAATTTTCTCTGCACCACCGGTTGTAGCACTAAAGCAGCCGCCGAGTCTTAGGAATTTGTTGGTACGTTCCAACATATAGCGGGGGATGCCTGGGCGAGGCAATAAACCCTGCAGGAAGCCGCGTTGTCTTATCTGCAGGCACATAGTCACGGATGAGACGGTATCTCTTCCGAGGAATCACGTGATCAAACCGGGAAATTTTTCCTGTGATTCTTCTAAGGTGGTTTACTGCGTGATGCGTTGGAAATGTCCGGAAATTTCTTACATTGGTGAGACTGGAACCTCTTTCCGATTGAGGTTCAATAACCACAAGCAGTCTATTCGCGATTTCGATGGTGACAGTGAGGGTTATCCCGTGGCAGGGCATTTTAATTTGCCTAGACATAAGTTGGAACATTTGAAGGTGGTTCTCATCAGGGGGAACTTTAGAAGCACGGAAGACAGAAAGTTGTTTGAATTGAAATTTATGATTAAAACTAAGAGCCACATCCATGGACTTAATAAAGACCTGTCTTATCTTTCTCCTTTTTCTGTTTTTAGGGAAAATGTTTCACTTCCATTTCGTCTCATTAATCCTTCTCTTGTTTTTGTGCCTCAGCGCATTTTGGCGCCGGTTTTTGTTTGTTTGTTTTTTGTGGGTTTTTTCTGCGCGCTTTTCCCCTTTTGCGCCTACTATTTTACGCGTACGATTTTTGGCGCTCTTTGAAATGTGTTAACGTGCAAGCTATCATCGCTGTTATCTTCTAGCGTCATTTAACTTCATACCACTGAAGAAGGAAACAGGAGTTTTCGAAATATTTGGTTTTTAAAATAATCTGTTGGCTAGAGACATTGTCATTTTTTCCTATTTTGTTTTGTTTGTAATGGCCAATGCGCGGAACTTACCTTTTAGATTTATATATATATATATATATATATATATATATATATATATATATATATATATATATATATATATATGTTTATGTATAAAAAGAAGAAGCTAATAACTGGTGTATCCAGAGCTAATAACTTGTGCATTCACAACAATGAGGGTGCGGAGGTCCTCTCCTCCACATTTTTCAAATCTTGATATAATCTCTGTTGTCTTTACATTTTTCGCTTTTCAAAAACAAAATTGCCCTCCGAAACGGGCTATATTTGAACATTTTGTATTGGGAGAGACTTATTCAGAATCTTAAGATCCCTCACGTTTGAATGCTGGCTACGCCACTGGGTGCATTACTTATTATATCATGATATCACCTAATTTAAGAAATTCGTATTTCGTGTTCCAATTTGATAAGTTTTGATTAAAGCTATGTCTTCTACAGTATGCAATCCTTTTACAACTCAAAAAATAGTTTCACATAAAATCAATATTTGTGAACATTTTCATGCATTAAATGAAAAAAGAGTTTTGCACCTGAAATAACATCAACCGTTGACCCCGTTCCGTCCTTATCCAGAACCTTCACACTGTAGATATTTACCAGAGGAGCAACGCCATATGTTCCACCTACAAGTCCAGCACAATGTGTGCCGTGGCCATTTTCGTCAACACCCTTCATAAGAAACAAGAATGAAGTGGTTAATGCAAAGCTTAGTAAGGAAATTTGTGAAGAAATATCAATATTGATTTTCTTAGTTTCTGTATTTTGGAAAATTAACTGTTTACTGTCGTGCAGCTTGGATCCATTACCTACCTGGCTAGTGAAGCAATGTGTCGATCCACTCCTGCCAATCATAAATGTCATCATTAAATCAATCATTTTTTGAGTCAAAGGTACCGTCTTGCTTTGAGCGCTCTAATGTAAAACCACTACTGAAAAAGTCTGGCCTAAATAAAGAGGTGCTAAAGAATTACCGACCTATAGACAAACTTACCTTTTATATCAAAACTTGTTGAAAAAGTTGTAGAAATACGCCTCAAATAAAATTTGAATGCCAACACTTTGTATGATAATCTCCAGTCTGCATACTGGCATATCGCCAGTTCCATCCAACAGAGTCAACTTTACTAAGAGTACATAACGACATTGCCACAGCTCTTGATAAGGGGTCCCACACTATGATGGTTATGTTAGACCTATCGGCAGCCTCCGATCTTATTGATCAAGAGATCTTATTTATCGTCTTCATCACACTTTTGAAATTGCTTTAAACTCATTACAGTAATTTAAGTCCTATATAGGGGATAGAGTGCAATACGTGCAAATTGGTGATGTTACATCTGGTGAGAGACAGTTAAGGGTTAGGGTGCCACAGGGATCTGTACTTGGTCCGTTGATATACTGCATGTTTACCCGTCCAATTGGAGAAATAATTCAGTGCCATAATATCAATTATCACTGTTATGCTGATGATACACAATTGTATTTGAATTTTGGTACGCTGGAGTCATGTTAGGATCATCAAAGCTCCAAGCATACCTTCCAGATACAGTCAGTTGGATGCAGGTGAATTGTTTAAAACTTATTCAAGAAAAAGCTGAATTCATTGTATTTACACCAAAGTTTCAGGGTAATGCTATTCAAGACTTATGTATAAATATGGGACCCTAAACCATACGTTCTGTTACCAACGTAAAAATTTAGATGTGCATCTCGATCATATTCTTACTATGAAAAACAAAATTGACTCTATCTGTGAGTCCTGTTATTGGCAGATCTAAAATATTGGCAAAATTAGGAGGTATATAACTGATGTTTGTAAGACCTTAATCCATGCCCTTGTGACATAACAATTGAATCACTGCAATGCATTACTATATGGTCTGCCTCATAATCCCACCTCCCGCCTTCAGCGCCTCCAAAATTGCGCTGAACGGTTTCAAAGTCACACTTGTGGACATGAAGACATTACACCTGTCTTACGTGACTTAAATTGGTTTCCCATTGCAGGCCGGTCCAGTTATAATTCCTTTTATATACATATAAGTCACTAATTGTTAAGCTCCTGTTTACCTAACTGATTTAATACATAAATACCAGCCAATGCGATCTCTTCGATCAGAATCCAAGTCATTACTTACAAAACCTGTCATAAAAACTGCTACGTACGGAAACAGCGATTTGTTCATTCAGCTGCTACTGTACATTGTGGAATAATATATCTTATGAAGCCAAGTGTGCCAAAAACATAAATGATTTTAAAAAACTTGTAAAACCCTTTCATTTTAGATCTGCTTTCTATTAATCGTGCTTTCATACTATTTCTAATGTCAGTTTTATCTATTTTTTCCTATTTTACACATATTTATTGTACATACCTTTTTTTATATATATTTTTTTACCATTTTATATTTACATTTACGATTTATATATATGTATATTTTCTTAAATTTGTATGTCTTTATTGTTAAGCGCCTTAGAGCAATTTCTGATTGGATAATGAGCTATATCAATTTTATATAATAATATATGAATAGAATAAATAACTGGGCGAACAAGTCAACCATCGAAGGTGGACCACACGGCTGGAAAGGGTCGTGTGGTTTCTTGAATGTTTCTTTTATTTGTAATTTAAACAAGTTTAAAAATAGTATGTTTTTTATAATCATAAAATTGACTCACAATCTAAGAGAAGATCTGGTTTATGTACATGAATATAAAAATAACTAAGCATCAATAGGCCAATAGACAAGCTGTTTAATGCATGTTTGGGCAGTTGGGCATGCTGTTTTCATGTCAGATAGGACAAAGTTTTGATACATCACGGTCGCTCAGTCATTGCGTTCCAAAATGCACTGTACCTAGTGGCGTGGGTGGATGAGGAAGGGGAGGCGGGGGTATGGGGGCCCTGGCTCCTGATAAGAATCTTGAGTGGCGCTAAAAGAATGAAAAGGGCGGTAAAATCATGATATGCTTCTTCTTAATCAAAAATGAAACATTTTGCTATTAAAAGCAATTTTTACCAAATGGACATTGTGTTGAAAAATCAATTAAAACTATGCACCCTCCCACTTTACGGGGATTACCCAACATTATGCCAGCTTTACGCAATTCTGGTAAGCTATACCTGTTAACTCTGCGACGGCAGAGCGAACATTTTCGTCGCTCAAAAGGATAAAAACACGTCTCCGGTCATCAATGTTGCAAGATCGACTGGATTATGAACGTGGGAAGAGAAATTTTACTCTCAATAGACGCTAACCGCGTTAGTAATATATTTGGAAAAGAATTTGCTGAACTGTCTAAAGCTCTCTTTTAATTTTTTGACACGGAATGTTTTTGTACCCAATAATTATTTTTTTTTTATATATTTTTTTGTTTTTGAAACCCTTACCATAAGACTGATAGCCCAAATGGGAACTTACAAGGACCTGGTTCTAAACAGAAAGTACATATCACAATAGTTGATTAGACGGTGTACCATACCAAAACTCGGTATCTAAAAAAAAGTTAAAAAACAATTCATAAAATATATGCTGTGTATGCTGTATATAATTTATGAATTAACAACAAAACATGAAGCAGACTCGCAACTATTTTTTCTTCATAACATCAAAAGACATATATTTTAAATAAAGTTTTACCGTAATCTTATAGTCTATATACGATTACGGTAGATTCTCAGATAATTTTACTTTGGAAATAAACAAAAGATTGACTGGAGTGTAATTTTTTTTAAGATACCACTTTTTGTTGCAAAAACTTAACCTCCTACTTTATATATTTTGATACAGTGCTATACCCAAGCTAATGGATATTCCTTTCTGACTAATTCTTTTTTACTAAACAGGATATCTTTTTCGGGTACAATCTATTGCAGAAGCATCCATATAACTTTTTGATATTTCATATAAAACATTACATTTATAGTAAAAGGACTAGTTCCGAGTATCCCTCGATAGATGAATTTCTCCGAAAATTCAGATTCTTGTTACAAGTCGAAAAACATATTGGTAAGGAAAAGCCAATACCTTTTAATGATTTCATGTCTGCCTTAAAGCTTTGTCCAATGATTCTTTTATGAATTATTGTTACTAGTTATTATGTCCTCATCGATATTTTTATACCCTAGAGAA
This sequence comes from Chiridota heheva, assembly GCA_020152595.1. Classification (NCBI taxonomy): domain Eukaryota; kingdom Metazoa; phylum Echinodermata; class Holothuroidea; order Apodida; family Chiridotidae; genus Chiridota; species Chiridota heheva. The sequence goes on from JAIGNY010004052.1 coordinate 198,217, forward strand.
GATTCATTCCTTTTTAAGGTAATATGATTATGTAATTATCTAAACTTGACTACCTATACATTTTGTACGTTGTACTTTTAATGTCACTCTCACAAGAGATTGTTTATTATTATTCTTTTGTATTTGTATTTGTCTGACTTTAAATGAGCATGGAAGTAAAAATGAGATGATAAAAAAAAAAAAAAAATATATATATATATATATATATATATATATATATATTTGTTTGTTTGTTTATCCGTCGGTCGGTCGATTGTTTGTTTGTTTATCCGTCGGTCGGTCGATCGGTCGGTCGGTCGGTCGGTCGGTCGGTCGGTCGGTCGGTCGGTCGGTCGGTCGGTCGGTCGGTCGGTCGGTCGGTCGGTCGGTCGGTCGGTCGGTCGGTCGGTCGGTCGGTCGGTCGGTCGGTCGGTCGGTCGGTCGGTCGGTCGGTCGGTCGGTCGGTCGGTCGGTCGGTCGGTCGGTCGGTCGATCGATCGGTCGGTCGGTCGGTCGGTCGGTCGGTCGGTCGGTCGGTCGGTCGATCGATCGGTCGATCGATCGATCGATCGATTGATAGATTGATCGATCAATTGATTGATTGATTATTTATCAATCATTTAATCAATTAATCAATTATTGAAATAATAAAAAAATGAAAAAATTAATCCTGGCTTACGCCAGTGCTCATTCCCTTCAAGTCCCGTAGCTTTCTGAAACTACGCCCTTAAAAAACACACCACACGATTTGGCTTCAATTTTAACGCATTTCATATCTTTAAAATGCGAAATTTCTCAGAGCTCCACAGGGGCTTCACCACCTGGACCCCACCAGAGGCCCTTGGGCTGGCCGCGATCCCACGCCATAGGGCTTTGCGCTACGCTCAAAGCAATGTTGCCTTACGGCGACATACTTTCGGTTACCCTTCATTAAAAACTACCCCTCGCCGCTCATGGTTGGCCCCCAAACAAAAATCATGGCTACGCTAGTATGTACAACCAGTATTTTTCTCAGCTCAATTTTAGATTGCAGTCGGACTGTCGAAACTGTCTGCATACAGTACGGTGACTAATTGTATGCCACCATCAGTGCCCCTAATTAAATTCGATAGACACTATATAGTATTTACATTTATTGTTCTTTCCCATAGACAACATGATGGGGCGCTGGTTTAGCCCTGGCTAACCCAGATCAAACAGCCCCACGCCGCCACTGGTACCTACGGAACTGTTTTCAGTGGGAAAATGCGCAGGTTTGCCGTCTTTGAGGGTTTTATGGTATTACTTTAATGTTTTCAATCATCTGAGGGCAAGCGATGATAAGATAAGGGAGTTGCCAATGGGTTCTTGTAACTAATAATCAATTAACATTTTCAAATGGAGTATAGAAGGAAAATGGAAATAGACCCGTTTAATATTCGCAAATCCTTTTCTTCGATCACAAAGTAATACACAAAGTTCCATAAATGTCTTAAAAACATGAATCCTTACCACGCCTCCGAAAACGTCGAAAAGATTAGTCACTCTTCCTGAAAAGTCTGTGTGACTGGCGTAAATCCCTGAATCAACCACGTAGACATGCACACCATCTCCTTCACCTGTGAATACAAATTGATGGTTTGATTTAACTGACTTGTTACAATCATCAATAACAATGGAAATAATCAAGACATGTCCATGTCAGTAAAGCACATAACTGTAATAAGAAGTGGCCCAGAATACACAAAGGCCATTCTAAATTCATTACGTATATCGTGAAAAAACTGTGATCATCATTGTTTATCAATAATTTGAAAAAAGAAAGATAGAAAGTTATTTTAATTTGTGATAACGCAGTTGAAATTTGCGACTTTCTTGCGACTAATGCATGTTTGCTATCGGGTTAGATTTACAGGAAACACTACAGACACGCATGAATTTACACACAATAATGGTTAGGCCATTTTTTGATTGGTGTATTTATAGTAAAACATAAGCGTTTGGAAAACAAAGTAAAGCCCATTTTAATTATTTATTGATACAGCTTACCCCTATCATGAATATTGTGCTCATCATGATCATGACTGTGATGAGTACGACGTCATTACCGTCATCATAACCATACTAATATTAATAATGGGTCTAATAAGTCCCCGTTTTTTTTTTATCAGTTTTTGCTAAAAAGCTTACTCATGAATGAATCAATACCAATATGAATAACTTATCCCTATTATTACTAATCAAGCTCAAAGTGTTTACCGATGGGCTTATATTGGCCATCCAAAGGTAAACCATGTTGATCGATTCGGTCAATATTCCACGTAGGCACGGTCTGGCTGACAAACACCATGGAATCTTCTTCAATATACTCTACGTCATCAAAAAGGGCAAGCTGAAATAAAACAAATAACTCTTATCTTGCATAGTAAACTATGGAGTTGCACACAACACATGTTAGGACTCTCAATTCCGAAGTCCTTCTTTATGTAGCGTAATTTGATCTTCGATAAACTATTCTGTGCCATTACCGTAATATCTACAGAGGGATTTCATCACGTGACCTCGTGACGTCAGCTGAAGCTTCCTAATAGGCAAAGAGGTGTTGAATGTCGTCGTGGATAGCTTTGTTGCTTGGGATTGACACTTTTCAAATAATCTTACTGTAAATGAGGTATTTGATTAAATAAATGACCCACGCATCTTCAGACCTTGACACACATATTCTTTTGAATAATATTCTGAACTAATCATTTAACAAACTGACAGATACTAATGAATTTGCAGTTTCCCTTATAACTTAAGTTAGGAAAGGATTTGTTTGTTAGCTAAGAGTATTGAGTGGAGGTCCTTGGTTTTTGCTACAAAATTAGGGGTATGATAGAGCGTAATTTAGTGTGGTCTTGTCTACTTATAATGGTCCTAAAATCAAAATTGTCTTGAAAACAAGACTGGTGCGGATTTCAGTGTTGGTTGAATTACGAAAGGTTTCTTTCTGTGCCCTTGAAAACTTTGCAAGTTTCAACCTTTGCCACTCCAAACAATAGAGTAGTTTTGGACTGTTGTTATCCGGGCTCTTACGCAACTGCCCTTTGGATTTAAATGCCTTCTGTTCCATCTCCGTGAATGATTAATGTTTGAAGACTCCTTAAAGGAGACATAAAGTCAAATATTCTAGCTTGATGTATGATAGAGAATAAGAATAAAACAAACTACTGAAAACCCCATCATGAAATCTTATTCCATTCTCAAGTTATCTAAGATTGAAGTTGTAACATATACGTTGCCATTTTGTTGAAACTCGTGTTGAAACCATGCCAATGATGACATAATTTGCCTTGTGTGCTAGCACACAATAATGTATTTCTTTAGAATTCTCATTAGAAGTTTCTTTTAAGATGGTTTGCCATGACTGCATGAAGTTCTAAGGGCTTGAATCAGTAATATCATATTCAAATACAAAAATTCATAGACCTATGCGAAAGAAAAATTATTTCTTAGAAGTTTAAAAATAGATTTTAAAATAGAAGTTTGAAAATATATTATAAAGAAATACATTGATATTCTAATCTGTATTGGGTGTATGACAACATGTTTAAAATGAACAAAATGGCCACACCTATGCAAGTCCATATTGACAGAATTAATGTTTTAATAAATTAAAAATATAAATTGTTTGGTATGATATAAAATTTCTTCTGATGACTTATAATTATCATTTCTATCGTACTAAATGAAGAAAAAGCCATGCATTACGTCTCCTTTATGGGTTATATTAGGAACCTTATTGTTATTCCTTCAAACATGTGCAACACATGTGCCCATGAACGGATCACATGTACGAATACAATCTGTAGTTACCAATTGTGTTCCCTTATATGATAATCGGACAGCAAAGCCGTGCAATACAGAGTCGTATATAGAAAGCAGCTCGAAGTCACTATCTATGGATGTTATCTTGTCCTCAAATTCTGCAATGAACTCATTCAGACTGGAGCTTTCCTGTTGATAAATAAAAATGGTTTGAAATATTGGGCCTGGAATAATTCTGATTGTGTATTAAGATATTGTATTATGAAAGTAGCAATTGTGAGAAACGTTGAGTTTATTTTTAATTTACACGTAACTTTCTTGGCAATTTATTCATTTATTTGGGACATTTTCTGTTTTTTATATAAATGAATCTTTATAGATGAATCTTACTTTTTACATGGTAATTGTGTATAAGCGAGACATAGAGTGCACTAAAAGAGTAGACACATTACCTTTTTATCGCACTGAGCTTACATGTTTGAAAATATCCATGTATGAAAATTTCAGATGTGTTTTGATGAGTCACGAAGCATTTCACTCCATGAGATAATTTCAAAAAACATTTTAATTTTAATATAAAATCAAAACTTGCATCCCATTTGAAAATTTTAAATCATAGTTAAAGCATTTTAACATAGCTGTTGGTTGATCAAGGTGTTTCATAAAGGGTAGTGGGTTTGCAGCTGTTTTTCTTAATTAAAATCTTGATTTAAATCAATTCACCTTTGAACGTATCAATGGCATTTGAAACTTACACGGTAATGAACTTTAACTTACTTTTAGTTTCACAATGTAGCGTCCTTTTATGCCATTTTCTTTGTATTTTATTGGAACTAATGCAACAACTACAGCAGCCAATACCAATATTATGAAGAATATTCTCACCATGTCTCGTCCGTCTGCAAAAAGGAAAGTGATATCTTTATTGTATACTATCTTGCATTTGTATGGACTGAGATGAGAATCGTTTTTGCAAGAACGTGGGATGTTATCAAATAAAATCAACAGCCAATATCATAGAACAGCAACACCAAAGCGACTCTCTTTTCATCTACGTCTAACTTAATCGTGGTCTTATTTTTGGTGAATTTTGAATTCCACTTATATTTAATTTTTACCTCATTTTATACAAATGTCGGTTCACCAAGCAATGCAATTTCAGTGGTCACAAGTCATTGACAAACATGTTGTATTATATGTTATAAGAGATTGATCAATTGATAGGAAGAACCTGGCACGAAGTTATTCAGCATTGAATTCTGTATAAGAGATTCTATGATTTCTATTTTTTTGAGTTAGAAACAGTTGTAATGAAGCGAAGTGAGAGAATAATGAAACACTTGCAGTTGGAAACAAGTCATTGGACGGAAACCTATACATTTTTGGGGGGAAAGCTAAATATGCATATTCATATTTTGTTCGAAACAGTGAAACAAACATTAACTCTATAGACCTAATTTACCTCTGTCTTCATTTTTCACTCTTCTAAACTATTATGGGCCTCGAAATATTTACAGATATACTGCACAAACTTAGAACTGTACTGATACTCGAAGTATCATGTGCTTAAAGTGATAGGTTTGAAACTATTGTGACTTAGTTTGACTGTAAGTTACAATTCTCCTGTACAGATTAAAACCAAATCATCTATTCTTTGATTGAACACACACGGCCATAAAGGTAAATACCCCTACGTAAGGTAGGCTTTTAAAAATAAAGAATAGCATGGATTAATATACATAAACAAATTAAAATGGAAAAGTATATATATTCTTTTAAATACTTACGTTGAAAACTATTCCAGCCAAATGTAAGCTTACGCATTTCCTAGGGATGATTGCGTCCAAAGTAAGTCCTTTACACTGCCCAGCATAATACTGTGGTATCTTAGTCATTGTAGTATTAAGTATTAAGTATCAATATTTATATCTAGGCCCTATTCACTAATTCACACTGTTTGTACATCTGCAAATTCCCATGCTTTCTTCTAGAACGATTTCAATTTTCTATACATTCAATATATTTTACCTTCCGATCCACTTTCTTATCTTTATGACCTATATACAAATTAAAGATAAGGAATCATTATTTGTTTTATGCAATGAATACACGAGGCTGCATTTATCAGCGATGCGATACGATTGTCTATATTGTATATAGTTTAAAGAAAAAAATGAAAAAGTAAGATGATTCAAACTTAAAGAGTTTTTTTTTTTTTCTTCACAAACCACGTATTTTCGTTATATCTCGATGCTGCATTTATCAGCGATACGATACGATTGTCTATATTGTACATAGTTTGAAGGAAAAGAATAAAAAAAGTCAGATGATTCAAACTTAAAGAGTATTTAATTTTTCCACAAACCACGTATTTTCTTTATATCTCGATCATATTTTATCTTGATTATGATTTTTTTTTTTAGATTACAATCAAAGGAAATTTGTATTGTTGGAATCGTCATAATGTGTACTATATTGTGATATAATGCCTCCAGACACTCACTTTGAGGGCTTTGAGTTATTTAATAAATTTGCCTAAATATAAAACTGTCCATAACTTTACTTCTATTGTACTTAGGATTTGGTTTTAGTGGCAAATCCCATGTTTTCAATGTTTAGTAATCCAACTATGCTATTTCCATGATGTTTAAATGGCAGCCATATTGTATTTAAAAAATGGCCGCCCAATAAACTTTAAAAAATTCAAGTCAAAAGTTCTTTACAAATTGTATAAACCTTTTTTTCAATATTTGACTTAAAAAAACAAGAATGTTAATACTTGAAGATGATCAAAATGAATGCATAGACTTTCTTGTTGACCAAGCTTTTCCAAATATATATACTTTTACAGTTTTCCAATAAATATTATAGGAGTTATAGCTGCTTTTCTGACATATGGTCAGAATTATTTTTAAATCACTTGAGTTTCTAGTTCAAAAGGCTGGATAGATATGTATACATACATGCATACATACATACATACATACATACATACATACATACATACATACATACATACATACATACATACATACATACATACATACATACATACATACATACATACATACATACATACATACATACATACATACATGCATGCATGCATACATACATACATACATACATACATACATACATACATACATACATACATACATACATACATACATACATACATACATACATACATACATACATACATACATACATACATACATACATACATACATACATACATACATGCATGCATGCATGCATACATACATACATACATACATACATACATACATACATACATACATACATACATACATACATACATACATACATACATACATACATACATACATACATACATACATACATACATACATACATACATACATACATACATACATACATACATACATACATACATACATACATACATACATACATACATACATACATACATACATACATACATACATACATACATACATACATACATACATACATACATACATACATGCCAACTGGGCAAAAAGGTGAAAAAAAGGTTTATTGCCGATGGCCGGGCAAAAAGTCCCACATCGATTTAGTCTGCACTTCTTTTGTCCTTATGAAAAAGTCTAACTTCACCACTGCTCAACTTTTCGCCCCCTCCTAACTCCCCCTCCTCCGTTTTTCCTCCTCTCTTCTCTCTTTTCCTTCCGAGCTCAGATCTGCGCCCATGCACAGGGATTCATAAAGGTTTATACTTCGCGCACACTTTCGGATGCCATTTGGGGAACAAAGACCTGGCCCCATAAGATGGATCCATAAGATACATTGCGTTTTCAGTTGTTAGAGTGATAGTTTGGGGAGCCAGCTTGCATAATGTAAACAACCATAATATCCTGGAGTTATCATGGTGATGAAATTCTTAAACCCAAATCATAGAGGAGGAGCTTTTTGTGATAGAATACTTCAATTATACTCAAAATGAAGCTTTGAAATCACATGTAAGTCTTTTGAATTTACCGACCACCCCACGGCCGCCATTTGTGATTATATATATAACTAGTCATATTTCTTTAAAAAATACTAATACAAAACTTATACAGCAGTACAGTTACCATATTCAAGACATTCTTGCCACAAAACAATCTTCCAGCCACCATGTGCATGTGTGCGATAGCCAAATTGATGCATTCTTGGATTCCTCAAATTCATTCTGGGCGCCGTAAGACTGTAAGAGAGACACCCACCACACATAAGCCCCAAGGAGTCAGAATTCACTGAAAGTAGCTGTTCTCCACAATTTTCAGGTTCAACCCAAATAGCGAGTTTGGTAGCTGAACTATAAGAGATTTTATGTACCAGGTTTATGTAAGCGGATACTTTTAACAAACAGACAAAGAAGCTCGTGTTAGCTCAAGATGGGAATAACTGACCACTAATATGGACATTTTACCGACCTTTTTTGTAATGATTTCGTAGACTTACCAAGATTTGAACAGGTGTTGGTTCTAACAATGAAAGAATAAGCCAAGTACAAAAGGTTTGAAGCGATATTTTCACTTTCAGTGATTTATTTCAGTTATCGTGTAGAATATGCGAAGAAACAACAATGAACGATTCCTTGCAAATAACATATGAAGAAAAAGTGTTTTGGGGAGCTCTTTAAAAGTGCGCAATTACATGTTATCAATAGATATAGCGATTTTTACATACATTGATCGCAAAATTTGGTCCGAAACTCCGACCAAAATGGAACCAGGCGGAAATCTTCTCTCATGGGTACCAAGAGGCAAAACCATATGTGAATACAATGTGCTCAAGCTATTAACCAAACATTTCGGATGTTGATCCACATAATTCGAAGAAGAATTGAAGTATAAATGGTTCGAAAAAAGAATACAGACTTTATAAGGAAATATTCATGAGAGCTGTTGAAATATCAAAATCCGAAAATTTTTCCCACAGGAATGACGAGATTACTATCCCTCTCCCTCCTCATAACATACAATCAACGTCAAAACAGTATCTAATTTTTTCGATGTTCATAATAGGACGAATGATATCAGTAATTGATATAGGTTTGATGATTTGATGTCAAATTAGTAACATCTGAGTGCTGTTTTGGCCATATCCTACATAGAAGGAGCAGTCCATATTGGATAATATAATCCATTTTGAAGTTGGACACTGTTTTACATCTGCATGTTTTTGCGGGTGGTATGGGCATGGACTACGGTATTAAAACCATATCTTGCATCGTGAAAATACGGGATTTTTCTTAGTGGAGAGTCAACCCCTTCGAAAAACTAGTGTGATGAGCGGGAACAATACTTTTCACAATAAAACTGAAAACGAGGCCCTGTTACAATAATTTATAATCTATATAAGAGTATAACATCTGTGTTAGCCATAGAAACAGTCTTTATAAGACATAGGTAAGTTAAATTGCCCCAGGACTAACCATAGTCTTATTGCTTATACAAGGGTCTCCAGTAAAGGTTGTTGTTGGGATTATGTTTTTCGGATCATTAATCTTGGTGGTTAATGAACTTTCAACACATTTGATCAGTCTGAGAAATATGATTTTGAAGGAAAACCAATTTGATGCAGACTGCACTCAGCCCACTGATAAAATAAGATATCGCTTATTGATGACTTTAAAGTGCCCTGCTGCAATTACAATGGTGCCATGAATATTCATTGCATGCCGATATAACCTCGTTTGAGTCATGCTAGTTGAAGGTAAAGTCAGCCGAGTAACCTTTCTTCGTTACTGTGGAATCGGACCGGAAGTAGACGTACATTTGATTGCCTGTCGATGAGACTGGAGCTGGTAATGTAGTACCACAAAATTTTCCCAAAATAGGTGCGTTAGTAGTTGGTCCATCGTATACCTAAGAGTGAAAGAAAACGTGATACTTCTATGTATTTTGTTGCTTTTCATCTATGAATGTTTTTGTGTATCATTTCGACAACATAGATGTCTACTAGCAATAACAAATAACAGTCTCGGTATGTTACCTCAACCGCCAACAATCACAACAGCTCCCGAATTCTTCATTGGTTGTAAGTCTTGAAAAACACTTTAAAGGTAAATGTATAGATACCTATGTCACTACGTTCTAGTTCAATTGATGTCATTGTACATAAATCTGATCGTACTTAAAACTGGAATATCACATTAAGAGAATGAGATTTTCGAATATATTCTCCACACTTTCGTTCCTTTAATTTGTCTCTTTTATATCAAAATGCACCACCACACACTGGGGCCGTTATTCTATTCACAAAGTGTTTTTTTCAATTATGTCGACAGGTGGGAGGGTTAAGTCTCCCTGTCCCCCAGAAATTACGCCCCCTGCTTCACACTTCCTTTAAAGCTGATTGGAGTATTATTTTTCAGCTAGATTTCGATTGGAAGTACAGTAGTGGTTCTAACACTTTCTATCAGAAATCGCTGTTCTATTTCAAAGAAAAGTGGAAGACGATTGAAAGACAGCAGTTGGCTATAGTAGAACAAATATGCATTATAAGTATTGTATTGTAACGTTAGTATCTTAATATTTTGAGTAAATACATCTGTGTACAAAGAACCTTTTCTTTAAAAAAATCCTTTACACAGGATGCAAACTTCGTAAGAAATAAACATTAAATGCTTACCTCTACAGCGTCGTAATTGCAACTCGAGTGGTTTTCAATGTCGAAATCTGTAAAAGTAAGAGTGATCGTCTGACCAGATCCAGCTTGAATTAAATTTCCACAAATGTCATTGATACCATATTCTTCTGGATAATCAGGAGAATTAACTGTTCCTGGGCTGGTATATGTATTACCGCAATCTGAAAGGAACAATCGGAGCGCGCAATGTAATCATGACAGAAACCTTGAGTGTTTTGCAGTGCTATGCTTGCTATACTTCAATTTGGAGGTTTCCAAATGTTCTTTTTTTTACATTATATACAAATATAAAAATGCAAACCTTCAATTTATGAGTCTAATTTAAAAATGCTAAGCAAGGTAAAACACCGTGTTTTCTATAAACAGTTTTTTAAACAATTTCTACACTATACGCCCTCAATTTTTTAAGTGTATTATTTATGCACAAACTGAGAAAAAGAAGAAAGGGGGATACCGGAGAATAGTTTTTCAGCTTTGTGTACAATTATGATTAATGGTCATAGGGAATTGTTTAAGACTCAAAAGCTTTTTAAATGTTTTTTCTGCACCTTATAAATGCTCTTTCCAGATTTATTTCTTAAAGACATTGTTTTTCTTGTTTAGAAGTTTTACGGCCTCCCCATTACTTGTTTTGCTCCTTAAAGTTTCAAACAGTCAGACCCGACCTGATAAATAATCAGGTCGGGTCAGATTTTTCCTCTTTATTTTCTTTATTCTGAAAACCTTAGTTGTTGTGGAAGTTGGTGCTGAGTATTATATTAGCAATGGATGAAGCCCTTATTGTGTGGTTATTTAATTAAGATAAAGTGGTCTCACTATTTGCTACAGTAAGTTTGTGGTTATGATTTGCTGGAACAAATTTTTAAGGAGAAGGATAAGTCATGCCAGTGCATTCTTTCATAAATCCAATCCATCAGTTGTATTATAGGGGGGAAAAAACCCATTTAATTGTGTTAGTCAGATTTGACACAATGATAATCATGATGGTTTCTACCGGTAATTGATAATTTTGTATAATTTTAAGCGAAATTCAGACAATATTAGTTTAATTCAAAACATCATCATAACTCATTCTTATAATTTGTATTAAGTTAATGTATCATTGACTCTTGCTTTTCATTCTTGAAAGTAATTTTAAGTACCATTGTTTAGGTACCTCTGAAATCTAAGCCTTCTTTCTGATGACATTGAGCTCTGTATTTCTGTGTTACTTTTCATTATAGTTATTACAAATTTTGCGGTAATATAGACACAAATGAACTAGATCTAGATTATGGTGAGTTTAAATATCATACGGTCATACATAGAAAGGTAGTGTTACAATATTGCCAAAAGAGGTACGTCCGTTCGATC
>JAIGNY010004052.1:212500-301757 GCA_020152595.1 Chiridota heheva
TTACAATAAAACCTATTTTATTCTTATTAATAGTTTTTTTTTTTTTTGATGGAATGAAATTTTATTCCTTACCTTGTGATAAGCATTGACAGCCAAACATTCCACACATGCCCACAGTCAACACAAATATTTCATCACTTTATTATTTGATTTCAATTTAATTTCAGTTGTAACATGAATTTGATATAAATTAATTTTCCTTAGACGCCTAGATCTCTATAAAGCAATCTTAACTTACATAAAGACATTCAAACATTTGTCAGGAATTTTTCAGGTTTGTAAACAATCAAAACCACTTAAATTAACCGAGTTATAATTGTTTAGTCAAATAGGCGTGAGAATAGGCAGCTGTAAGAGATTTAAGTTGGAAGGGCAAAACATGTTGGGACAAAAATGAACTTCCTTTTAATTATAAATATAATTTAAGCATATTTGTAAATTCTTTATTACAAAAATCGATACTGATGAATGACTCTTTGGGACACCCTTTGCCCTTAATATGAGCTGCCCATGCGGGTAAGGCACATCTACCTTCACCACTTGGCAAAATGGTTCCAAACGACTGAAGATCAAATATCATTCTAACATTCTAATTTTGTTCAATGGAGTAGATGTGTTGTACAATAGAAATAAAATGATTTTTTTTTGCATACGTTTAATAATTGTTAAATTTACATTTTATCATAAATCAAAAATATCTATCAATATATGTCTCATGCTTGCATTTGCTTTTTTTTAAGATATCATCGTAATTTCTGCTGTAATCAAATTATATTCAAGTTTATTAGCAACTTTTTGTAGTGCTCCAATACATTGACCAGCTTTATTTGCAGTTTTGGAAAGCTGTTTGGACCATGAGAGTTAATGTTAAATCCATCCAAGCCATTAGAATCATAGGGCCGGTGCTTGTCCCTGGTTTCCATGGCGCGACCGGACTGTCCATCGCAGGTTAAATTCCGCATCAATGCTGGTACTCATTTTACAGCAGTGTGGACTGGAGCAAGTACAGTAAAGTGTCTTGCTCAAGGACACAATGCAGCGCTCGTGACGGGAATCGAACCCGATACCTTTTGCATACGAGCAAGACTCCTTAATCACTGGGCTACTGCACTTCTGGCCCTCTACACCTCTTAAACCTTGAGAGCTTGCTGTCAGTTGTGACACCAAGAATGAAGCTCATCTTTAATATCTAAGTTGCAGTTTGCAAAATACAAATTAAGCTTGACAGGTTTCCTCTTCCTATATATTACCATGGCCTTACACTTTGAAGGTTCACAGGTTGCCTTCTTATGGTCTGCCCATGCTTTCATCCTTTCAAAATTGTTCTTTAAGAAGGAAGATATTAAGTCACCTCCACCTGACTGCCTGGTTGAATTGGTGCAAAAAGCGTGGAATCGTCAGCCTACAGAGTTATCTTCAAGGAAGAACCATTAAAGTCGTTCTATCTGGTCAGGCATTCGCGCCATCTTTTATCAATGAATTCGTACCACATGGCTCTATGGTTCTATCTTAACTTGGCCCAATGATTTTTGTATGCAACAGCACAGTCTTTACTGATGATCCGGTTAACGATTTGTAATAATTGTTGTATTTGTACATCTTATTGTATGCAACATCCGACAATTCAGTCCAGAGATAAGATATGTGGGAGCCGCAATCCTGGCGAATGATTCTAGGTAATATATTGTTGTATTCGGCGATTACACCTTATTGTATTCGTATCAATCCAATAGTTAAGGTAATTTGTGTAATTCAGTCCATACATTTGTTCCGTGTTTTCGCCACGGGCCTACACTACCGTTGAATAAAACATCAGAAAGTTCCAATGCAATTTCATATTTTGTATTACGACCACTGAAATAAATATTTTCACAGTTCACTGAAATAAATTTCCACAGTTAACATATGCACTTCAAGTTCTGTCTCAAAATGATTATATTCCTTTTTTCAAAACAATAATGAGGATATGTATGATATGATATCACTTGTTCTTTCCAACGTCTCGTAACCAGCTCTTTGACATTTTTTCTCTTCAAAGTCTAAGATTCGAATCGCATTTGTGAGAATTTTCCTTTTTGCACAAAACTCAAATTAACCAATCTCCTTAACCAATCTGTATTATCGTGTATTTATAAGCACGTATTAATTGGTTAAAATGTTATTACCTATAACAAAAGGCTCTTCGAAGTAGAATGTACCCTGGAATCCCGACGCTGTGTTGGATCCATCTGAGTCGAACGTCACATGCAGTTCGTTATTAGTGCTGATAATGTCAGTAGGTATAGAGCTACCACAATACGTTCCTAGCAGATTACCAACCGTAGACTGTCCGTCATAAGATCTAGTAGCGATAAAGTAGGAAACATTATATTACACCTGGAAAGTATATAATTGTTTCTAATGTGAGCTTGTTAAAATACTAAGACCTGGCAATACTATAAACAGATAAAGGAATTGAGTAATTCGTATTGTATACCAATCTGAATGCACATGTATTTAATATGTTGATACATTCTATAAAGGAGTAAGTACAGCAAAATTTAAGAGAAAATAAATAGTATTTTTCCTGCGCTGGACAACAACATCAACCAGAAGACAGATTTACAACAACATGCAACATACAGGAGGCTAAAGATCTAGCCTACCTATCTCTAGATAGCCTTAACGAGCTTAGACTAACCAACAAACAGGACCCTAAGAGATAACAACGAAGACAAGAGCTGACCTAGTCAGTGTGGAGCAACGTTGTCAAGAATGATAAGTAATAGTGCAGACTCAGAAGTAAACCCCTTAATAGTTCCGGAACTATGTACATTAGCTGTGCAACCTACGATAAGCAGGACTATTATGGTCGCTAATTGCCGACCAGTATTTTTAAATAATTGACTTATGGCTGATCAATCTTTGTTCAACTTTCCATTTATGCTAGATTTGTGATGTATAAATGCTGAACTAGTGGAGAGCTCACAATCTTTATGTAATTATTTAAATTATTGTCTATTCCTACTAGAATTTGATTGGATGTATGGTAAAAAATCAAACACGAATTATGATAGACATTTAAAAACAAGTATTTACAGAATAAAATACTAAGGTCGCCCTGTAATACATCCCAAATTTGCATATTGATACCTAGGATTTCACAAATCTGTAAAATGTTAAATTCTTAAGCGATTTTGATACAAGTTGTTGTTGATTTCATAGATGTTGAACCGATTTAGTTCATTTTACCTCTACATGTCCATGGACTTTTAAGGAATCTTCTAAACACACAACACAAACACAGAACAGCAAAAGTAAATACAAAGAATTGATCCACTACAGAATTATCATTTAATTTTACCCCTTCTTGTTGATTTGAAAACACAAAGAATATGGAGCGATTGCAAAGAAGTGCAGAAAACGGAGAAAGTCACTCCAAGAAGAGAATATTACGAAGTTAAGATGAATACAAGAAAGCTTAAATATCTTACAAACCTTGACAGCATCGTATTTGCAATTTTCTCCGTCTTCTACATCAAAATCATTGAATACAATTGATATTCGGTTTCCAGCAGGAGCAACGGCGGAATACTCACAATCTTCGTTGTTATCATAGTTACCAGGGTAGTTTGGACTCGCAAAAACACTTGCATTGGCACTGAAGGTAGTGGAACATGCTGTATAATCATATGAGAAATGTGATCCTAATTGGATAAGGAAATATGATATATGAGGGTTGTGATTTAATTTAAAAGAATTTTTTTTTGTGTTCAAGAAGTTGCTTTTATATGAAAGAAACATAATGGGAAGAAAGCATTCAAAAATCGTATTCCTTTTTGGAGATATTGAAATTGAAAGTTGAAAGTTGAAAATAATTTGGGTAGAAACGACTGAAATCAGACTAGTTGTTATGTCAAATACTCAGATTCCTCAAAGTCTTTATGTAATTTTATCATATTCTTCCTGCGATTGTGTGACCTAAGAACTATTGGATATATCAGGAAAATAGTAAAATAGAATTTAGTAAGGGAAATTATAATTTACCACCTGAAGAGAATTCGAGGGAAATTAATTCAAATAGTACACTTAACTATTGTTTTAATATTAACAAGTGTTAATAATGGAATGATAAGGGTGCCAACTTCCATAGTAGACTTGCTACAACATTCATCTGTACAAATATAAAGAATATCTTCTTAAGATAATGAGTCTACTAATTTAGGTCCTTTTTCATATACGACCACGTTGGTTAACCACTGAACTAATTTTTAAATGATATAAACTTTAAAAGACTAGATAATATTGAGTTGATATTCGGAATGAACCCTATTTGACCCCTTGACCATATAATGGAGCTGCTTTAACTTAACTGCATTGCATTAATGTTTTAAAGACAGAGAACTCTTTTCACATATATATAACTTATTACGATTGTAGCGATACCTCGTCTCACGATTGATTGATACCAAATATGATAATTAAACTTCAACTCTTCAAAATTAAGGTATAACAAGGGTAGAGCTCTCTTTTTGGCTTTGATGAGTTGTTTTATCAATTTACTTATTTATCATTCTGTTGCCTTTCAAAAAGAGTTAGGCAAAAATGAATGCGATAGTTTCATTAATGCTCTTTCATGACTCCATTTCACCTATACAAAGGTACAGTAAGACTGTCTACTATATTCACTGTTGCAAATCAACGCTTCACCACGTTCACCTTGGGTGAACTTTCACATAGAATGCGATTCTTCTGTTACATTACCGATGGGTGGAGGTACTGTCTTTGGACCTGTCGTGCTGCCGACATACAACAATCTATTGGCTGTGTTGGTACCGGGATCTTCAATTGCTCCTGTAATTGCGTGATTCAGAATTTCGTATTTAACTTCAGATGGAGTCAGTCCACTATTTTGTTGCAAAAGTATCGCGGCAGCACCTATATAAAGAATTATGTGACGATTTAATTGAATTATTTTTCAGTAATGCACTTACCCGGAAAGATATTTTAAAAACCTTGATAAACAGTCATAAATTTGTCATTGATTGGTCCGATAAAGGGTCTTGGGAAAAAATGTCTAAACGGTTCCCTGAATTGGAAAGTTTTGTTTTGCAAAAATATCGGTGATATTGCTTTTCTAAAGGACAAACATTATTCGAGTATAAGCTATGGCTATTGATGTTTTTGGTATAATTTAGAATCGCGTTACCTGGAGAGATCGCTCCCCTATTCGGAAGAGGAGGAGGATCCAACGTAAAATTTCCACCAAAAACCCATACCCTCTCCCTTGGATCTGCTTATGTGATATCAGTGCATGTTTTGAGAGTACATTTTTCTTCAATATAAATTATCAGAATTTGTTTGCTTTTACAGTATTGCTGCAGGAATTCTGAAGCCTTATTGGTGTTCTTCATACTTTGGCCATATTTCGGACATAATGCATAGACTCATTTTACAAGTTTCGTATTAAAAGTTTGTTCAGTTAAGCTTTAGTGTAAAACTTACCAGCAACGTGTGGACAAGCAACGCTTGTTCCGCTCAATGTGTTTGAAGATCCAGCAGTTGTCCATGCACTAACAATATTCACTCCAGGCGCGTAAATATCCAAGCAAGATCCATGATTTGAAAAATATGCTCTTTTGTCCATTTCATTAGTAGCACCAACTGTGATAGCCTGCACAAATAAATAGTATGTTTTTCACACGTATTAACAAAACACAGTGTCATGTATTTGTAATATCTTCTGAATAGAAACCGATGTCCAAACTTAACTCACTTCTTGCCTTACTAAAATGTCTCAAGATGCGAGATCATAGTTTTTACCATTCCAGTTGTATCCAAAGCGACCGATAAAAGATTTATTAAATAAGGGAAGGTTTATTATACTTTTATTGTACATTCATTGTCCATTTGAACAAACAATTTGTCGGCGTGCTTAGTGTTCAAGGAGTGGAAATGATATATTTTGTACAAATGCAAACCCATTTATTTTCTAATCCTTTTGTCTTGAACAACAAGATGAAAAATGCAACTGCGAGACAAGCTACATCTTCAAAGACTTGGTTTGGCCGTGACGTATGGCTACATATTTCTGCGTGCAACTACGTTTGAGGCCAGGGAATTTTGATATACATATCTCCCAAATATGTTTTTCTTGAATTTCGCAAAGAAAGGAGTTTTGGGGAGCTTTCACGTTCTATTTTTTTGCAGGTTGATGAACAGGAATAGAAATTCTTAGTACAATATCTTTTGCTAGTAGACAAGAGAAGAACCACAATAAAGTGATACAATTGATGTCTGTGTCTTTTGTGAGTTTCCCCTTGTCCAAAAGAAGCAAAACATGTAGTGGCTAAGTTTAAACCGCTCAAAACGAAAGGAAACCCACTCTTTTGGAATTTGTTTCTTGGAGCATTTATATACAGTATGTTAAACGAGACTTATGCATACGTTACTCACATCATCTACACGACCAGGGGAGTAGCTGCAAGCCGCTTGATCGTTATTTCCAGCAGCAATTGTAACTGTTATGCCTGTTATGTAGTAATACAACAAAATATGTGAAGCACGCAATATTAATTGGTTGCTTGCATAATACATCAATAGAGTAAACAAGCTATATAAATGGGTTTGTATATATTGTAATTTGTAAACACAATTTAATTTTCAACACATTTTGACATGCCTCCAGCTCAAACGAACAGTAATTATTATCATAATTCTTTGCCGTACAACTTTAAATGGGAAAGTCCAGTATATAATTCAATCTTCAACGATTCTTTGTATTAACGACTATGTTTTGGAGCTTTACATTTTCGCCGTGCTCGTGTCTTTAAAAGTAATGGTTGGAACTCATTTTCAGGTTCATTTACTCTTAGTACGTTATTTGCAATCGTAAAGCTGTCTGTTCTTTATAATATAATTTTTACCTTTTTTAATGCTTCAGCGATATTTTCTATCAGAAAACATGTAAATAATAGTAAACAACTGCAAGTTCCAACCTCGTGCTGTAATATTTTAGGCATTATTTACCTGCGTCGATAATCCTTTGTACTGCAGTGTCCAAAGATTCAGATGCGCCTCCAGATATAGAAATGGTTGCAACTGATGGGTTTTGTGGATCTGCTTGGGTAACGACGTAATCACACCCTGGAAAGATAGAAAAACAGAAAAAATATCCCAGTGCTAATATTATTTTCTTCCATTCTTTTCTTCAGGAACATAATAAAATTTTTTAGCAGCATAACCAAAACGTTAGTTAAAGGTGTTGGAGGAATCCTTCTTTAAACATTTTAAACAAATTTAGCATTTGTAAAAGGTATTAAAGATGCCATAATCCATTCATTGTGAAAAATGCTATCATCATATTTGAGTGATATTATATTTTGATATCAAATACGTGACACACAAATACACGTTTTTAGTAATTTTAATTTTATGCTATCTTATAAAAATCAAAATTACAGGTGGTTCGGGAAAAAAAAAAGAATGGCAAACAAGCGAAAGTCACTTACATATTTCATTGTTTTAAATTCAAATTGGGTGAAAATTTAATTTCGAAGCAACAACCATAAACTCTGTTTCAATATATTCCAATCATCAAATTCTTTATCCTCTAAAAACGACATCAGCCCTTCCGTTTAAAAAACAGATTGGCATATGTGATTGAAACCTAAGTTTCATCAGCTTATTGTTAGATTTTATTGCGATGGTAATGGCATATTTTTCTTATATCGGTTCATTTGATTACTGTGTAAGATTAGATTAAACAACGAGTTTATTTGTAGCCTATGCCGCGAATAACGAGGGAAATGATAAATTAACAACAAGGGTGATTTTGTTAATTATTTGATCTTGAGTAAACTTCTGGTACCTAGCTTTTCACGTCGAATTATCAAGTTACGAAATACTACTAACAGCATGTCTTCGAATTAATATCAAAAGTGATCTAAAACATACTGTACCATTACTCCGAACTTCATAAAACAAAGAAAAAATATTAAAAATTTCAATAGTGTTGTTTACGTAAGCCTAAGTATTTGTATGTATACATACCAGATATGATATTGCTAGTTGTTCCAGTGGCTTGGCAGTTAAGGACACGAACGTTGATTAGTTGAACATTACGGGCAACACCATACGTTGAACCACCTGCAATTCCAGCACAATGAGTGCCATGTCCATTACAATCGCTCCCCTACCACAGATGTTTTGATAAATAAATAAACGTAAATGGACCTGAATTCATTCTATCTAAGAAATATTAGAAACAGCATTACAATTTCAAAAAATTCGCAGTACTGGCATATTACAGCTCCCACAAGTTTAGATTCAATCACTCATTGTGATAATTTTAAAAGAAAATACTTTACCAAGTATGTTTTGAAATTGTTTCTAAAAATCGCAGACGTAGCATTTCAAATGTTTGTAAAAAACACTAACTTGAAAAGAATTTTAACTCAGTTTTGCTCTATTATTAAGAGTGTTGCTCTATCTGCTACCAATATGTAATGTAACTATATGGTACTAGTTCGATATCGGAATAAAGATAATTTCTGGAAGTAGCATCTTATTTTTCAAGTCATGCATGGACATTTCTATAAGCAACATTTCTTTTTTTTTCAAGACACGCATGGAAATTTCTCTTTACGCCTGGAATTTCTTGATGCAACAGTTCATTTTTGAAAGGCATGCATGGAAATTGAGTACATTTTACACAAGCTTTGAAATACAGTTTTATCTCAATATGGCGAGAACTGTGAAGAAGATTCAAGCATTTTCTTTCTATGCATTAACTCATTATTACTCAGTGCCATTTTCCATCACCAAAATATTGCACTCGATATAATTAATTTGCGTTGTACCGTAACATTCGAAATTCCAAGAATTTGTACAGTATGTATCAATTCAATTTTTCTCAATTTTATTAATACAATTTGTAATTTGATCGTTCCATTTAAGACCTGTTAAGTTTAATTTACGTATTGCATGTTTAGCCTCCTGTCTAAGATAAAATACATTGTTACAAAATATATCTTTTTGATTTCCTTTTCGCAAT
The DNA here is from genome assembly GCA_020152595.1 of Chiridota heheva. NCBI lineage: Eukaryota > Metazoa > Echinodermata > Holothuroidea > Apodida > Chiridotidae > Chiridota > Chiridota heheva. The sequence continues at coordinate 221,535 of JAIGNY010004052.1, forward strand.
GAATTAGTAAAACTATGAACACAATTTAAAACTTACATCACCACCAACAGCATCCACTCCGTATGTTACACGGCTATTAAAATCCACGTGATCGCCATTTATACCCGAATCAATAACGTAAACGTCAACTCCATTTCCATCCCCTACGTGCAAGAAAAGTGATCAAGACGATTGACCAATAGCACACTTATCTCACGGACGGCTACAATCCCAGACAAAAGTAAATTAAACAAACAACGCTGCCTTTATCAATAATGGCATAACGTTGGTGTTCGTTCCCTAGAATGGCGGTTAATGTAAAGCTCAATAAAGACTTTAATTGGCATATACCTCCAACGAGTAATACAGCATACACGGACTGCACAAATAACCATCTAATTACCACTTTAAGAATAGAAAGCAAGCAATCAAGTTACCCTCGTTTTGGCCTTTGTGCAATAGTTTCTTCAAGATCGAAACCGAACATTTTCATTACTAATATCTTTCATTTATGGTTTCTTTGCCTTTCAGAATAGCTAGTGAACCTACAATAAAATCTTACTTCCGCATTCTCCTACATAGAACGCGTTTTAAGTGCGTCTGACTGACATCATTACATTTACAATCAGTAATCCACAATATATCAATGGGTTTGAAATCGAATAAAGCACTTGAAACTAATGGTACACATTTGGGCGTTTAAAGGATTAGTTAAGGAGTCAAGAAAGTTAATCTTGTATGAAAAAGGACTTTAAAAACAAAAACATGATGAAGAAAGCATTCCAAAATCTTATTCCGTTAGAGAGATATTTAAGTTTGAATTTCTGCATCATTTGTGTAAAAACCACTGAATTCAGACTAGTTGTGACATCACACCCTCAGATTACTTAAAGACTTTATTTAGTCTGTCATATTTTCCCTGTGGTTTTGTGGCATAATAAACATGGATATATCAGGAAAGTATTTTCCTTAAAATACATAGACAAATTTGAGGAAACTGAGGAAGACGCCAACTTTACATAGTAGACTTACTACACCAGTCACTTATGCTCATATAAGACAGAGCTTTAAACTTCAATTACTTTTTAACTGAATAAGATATTAAAGTAGTTTCTGCACCATTTTGTTTCTTTCAAAATCCCATTTCATACAAAATAAACTTGCTTGACATCTGAACTAACCCTTTAACGCTAGTTCTCATATGTTCTGTCTGTCCTCTGAATATCATCTTTTCAAAGTACGTTGATATTGATGTTGTTCCTAGTGATATGAGAATTGCTGATGTCACCCCTATTTTTTTAAAGGATGAACACAGTTTTCCCTGCAACTATAGGACAGTCAGTCTAACTAGTGTTGTGTAAAAGGTCATGGAGTCCATTGTCATGGTTGCTCTCCTATATTACTGGTCAATGATTTGTTGTGTTGAAGGAATCCCAACATGTTTTATCTAAGATGTCTTGTGAGGCGCCTCCTGAATGATGAGGCGCCTTGGTATTTAAAGGATATGATCAAGATAAGGAAACCCACACCTGAACTCAGATCGAATAATGACCCCACCCGACTTCACATACCCATATCCAATTCTGCCATAGGTGACAAAAGATTTGAAATACTTGCATTCAGATCCTGGAACACTTTACCCACCCACATGAGAACTTCTCCATCCACCACAGTATTTAGAAAACTCTTAAAGACCCACTTATCTTGATATTTTAGATTTTGTTTTATTTTACTTTGTAAGCGCCATTGTACTTTGGTGAATGGCGTATTTAAGTAACATGTATTATTATCATTATTATTATTATTATCATTGTGTTTCTAATTTAATGTTGATGTTAAAACTAGTTGATTATAGTCATAATGGCGCTCCCATCTTTCTAGATTTCCAAAAAGCATTTGATAAGATTCCATTAGGCAAACTCATTGTGAAACCAGAGAGTTTGATGCATAGTGCAAGTGTATCAGTTGGATAAAATTTGGTTATCTGACATTTTGCAGAGAGCTGTTGTCAATGATAAAATATCTTCATGGAAGAAGAGAACGAGTGGCGTTTCTACGGGTTCTGCATTCTGTTCTCTTTCTTTCTTAAAGAAGACATAAAGTATGGCTTTTTTCATTTGATATATTTGAAATAATAATCATAAGTCCTCTGAAGAAATTTCCACTCGTACAAAAGAATTTAGCATATAATTTCTAATTCATTAAAACATTATTTCTGCCAATATAAATTTTACATGAGAGCAGCCATTTTGTTTATTCACCCTCTAAAAATTTATGTCAGTTTGAAGTTGACCAAAGAGTTCTTACGGATTGATGTTCGGCGTTGTAGCTGTTCACACAGGGCTTTTAATGAGTGGAATGGTTTGCCTGAGTGTGTGCTTAGCTCCAAGTATGTTCACAAAGTCAAGGTCAACATTAATAACTTATCTACTAAATCTGGGCGTCATTGATATTGTTTAGTTTTTCTGTATCTTTCTTTTGTGGTGGTGGTGTACGTACAAATGTTTGCGAATCAAATACAACGTGAAAATCTACACATACCCTCAATTTGGCTCCAATGGCGTAAAAAAGACCTCGGTAGAAAATATTGTTATCGATCAAACATGTTTCTAACCTTGGAGATTTACTTACACTTTGAAATGTAGCCTGTGATGTAGTGCTTTGTGAATAATATATAAGAACTAGGACAGAAATATTAATGTAGAAAAAGGTCGTGGTTTGAAATGGACAAACAGTTTTAAATTTGTATTAAATTCTTAAATATCAGTCGAATTACATAAGCTGTAAAATAAAAAGCACAATGTATCAATAGTATCATTTGTATATCGATATTCCATAAAGGAAAGCATCCGGATACTTTATAATTAATTGATCCATTGTTTGATCCATCGAATCCAAAAGAATATTACTTTAAATACGTGTCCATTTGTTATACTTAAAAGTAAATAGAACTTTAGGCAACTTGGTATAGTTTTGAGGATTGGATTGACATTTCTTTAACACTGATTGATGAGGAACTGTGCACAGTGGCGGATCCAGGATTTGTTTTCATGGGACATCATGGAGCACTTAGGGCCAGATTTGTTATTATTTTATATATATATATGTTTTTATTCCGTGTTGTGTGCATGGCGGACACGAATCATGCTCCGTATTAGGCCTTAGCTCGTTTCGAAAAGATATATTTATGGTCTTATTCGTTGTTGTACGAAAAAAGTTAATAATGTCCTATTTGTGTGAATCTATAAGATGTACCGGATATAGTAAGGTGGGGGAATATGTTAAATCACCCCACCATTAGGATTATGATGCCCATTTTTCACACGTTTTCGCCAATGGGGCGGTACACCCTATATCTACCACTGATAGCCAGTGCGATGTATGGTAACCACACGTTCGTGATGATAAGATTGAAAACGCCCTGTTCATTCATTCCAGATAAAAAAAATAGCAGTTTTTTTTTTTTTTTTGGCGCGCAATAGCCCAGTATGGGATGATAGCCATATCCTAGTTTAAGGGATGATTAAACTCAGCAATCCACTGAAAGATTAGTTGCATACTACTAAAGATGCACGGCTGTCTTAGGACCTTCGGATACGCCAGGAACCCTTGGTTTTCTCTCATGGGCATAATGTCAATGTGTTTTTAATGATTTATTGAGAAAATAAGATGCTATCATAGTACGTGGATTGTATCAGTGCAGCAGGGTGAAAGTGGGATAGGTTCTGGATCTTTTAGCAATATTGCAGACGCTAAACGTAATGGCTTTTCAATATTGTAGCAATATAAGTAAATGTTATCTTACCAAGTGGATTGTACGAATCGTCAAGTGGTAAAGAGATTTGATCTATGCGATCAAGCCCCCATGATTTAACATTCTGACTGGCAGAGAAAACAGCATCCTCTTCAATATATTCCACACCATCCATTGCGCGGAGCTTTATGGTAATACAAACAAATGATTAATAATAATAGATTATCTAACTTTTTTTCTTTTCTTTTCTCATTCTACAAATATCACGCGGTTATGGGGATGTGAAGTTTTAACAGCATAAAAGGTACGTAAGATGTAAGAATGCAAAACTGAAGTAAAATGACAAAAATTCGTTCCAGATAGAAAAATAGCCGTTTCTTTTTAAATAGTGCAGAAGAGAGTTGTATAATTTCAAGTAACTCTTACTTTTAAGAATTCTAAAACAAAGATAACTTGAAGCTGATACCAGATTTTGATTTTCAATAATGAATAATGATCAAGTTATACTGATCAACAATACTATTTTTACACAGGAATGACATAGAAAGAACATTTTATATTCAATCCAATTACACAATGATTGTGTTAGTAATAATTCCAGTGTAAACAAATATAGATTTCACTGAAAGGAGCTGGCGGCCGAAAGGTGAGCGCGTTAGTTTTTGCCAATTTATATAGATTTTAACAAATAGAAGTCGCATGTATATAAATTAGTTTTTACAGAAATTTTCACCCATCGCGCACAAGCGAACAAATTCCAAAAATTCAATAAAAAAAACACGTACGAATTTCGAGTACTTGGGTCGAGGTTTAGTAATGTTTATGATGTTCCCTACCGCTGGGTGTAAGAAAGGTAATTGATTTTTCCTGAGTCTCCTTTTTAAATACGCCCGAATTTCTCGGCCACTACGTCCTTTAAACAAGCTTTGAAACTATTTTTTGTGAGAAAAAAAACCCCGCTGGAACATTTTTCTCTAACCCTGAATATTTTAAGGTTGTCAAATTGAAAAATATTCACCTTTTTTTGTTTTTCTCCAATGTTTAGTTTTCTACAACTATTTGAAGTTCGTCTGCACGGCAAAGGTATGTATAATAGTGCATTATGGGTAAAGTTGTTTAATGGAAAAGTCTATTACATTAAAAATCCACATGCTTAAAGATCTGAGTGGTCACTCAAATTAAACCATATCCGTAAATATTAAGCAATTTGCACATTGCGTATACGTAAAGTTTTGGTTTTGCTCTCCAACACCTTACAACGATTATATCAACTCTGAGAGCAAGATTTATTTGTTTGAGCTATAATAAATGGGTTATGCTGTTATTAATTAATTTCATAACGAAACTTATCTCTACCTTTTCGACCGCTTGCGTCGGCAATCTTCCTGCAAATCCATTTAATACTTCTTTATAAACATGTGATATATCCACACTCCAACCATGTATTTTTCCGAAATCGTCAAGTTTGGAAATGATGCTTTCCGTTCTGATATTATCCTATATTCGAAAAAATAATAAAAAACAACTGATTACAAAAAGGTGCAAACAACGATATAGATTAGTCATTACAGTAAACAATAATTTCACCGTCATTAATATATGTTCTTAATTATCATGTTCATTAAAGGAACATTTGTCAAAATATAGGAAGACAAAGTAAATGCACATGAAAAAATCTTTCATCAAGATTTTATGGGGACAGAACATTATAATCATTACATCCAATATGTTAAGCTACGTTTTCTAGTAAACACAACACATTAACACACTACAGCGTCATCGCAGTAGGAAGAAGTATGTTTACAAAGATGCTACTATCAATATTGTTACAGTGAAAATAGTTGTTCTGTAATCTCTAAAATAATAATGCCATAAAGACACTCTCACAACTTGCTTATTAGTAGTGATATTTTTTAATATATTTGGATCATGGCGAATACATTGTCTTTACGAATTTAGGCAAAGCTAAGAACATGCCCTTTTTCAGTGAAAAAGATGTGTATTTTTCATACCTTTAACTTTATGATGTATTTTCCATCTACGCTGTTACTCATACGCATTATGGGTGCCACTCGTCCGTCCACAATTATTACCAAGATTGCCAGACAATATACAAAAAGTTCCATGATGATGCTCAATGACAATAAATATACCTGTTAATGATCCTTTAAATATCTGGAAAATTAACGACACAGTAGAAAAACTTCTCTTAATCTTTTAATCAAGCTAGCACTCACAAAAACATTTCTCTTCACGCTCTTCTGTTCACTGATTCCAAAAGGGAAAACCGACCTACCTTGACCAAATTCTATTAGCTCAGCTTTAAATGATGACTCAAATGAAATTAATATTACTTACACAAAAGGTTTCATATCCATTACGATTCTTTTGTGAATTTGGGCCACTTCACTTTATGGTTAAGCCATCTGGAAATTCTCATTGATTGTGATCAAAATGATAAGATAATTTTCTTCACAAAGAAAATTCATGTTGTTGGCATATTTACCTTTGATATGTAAATAACACGTCTTATTGTTGCTACTTAGTTATTGATATTAGAATTACAAAGGTCTTTGTTTAAGCGTTTATATTTGTAAAGTGTTCTGCTTTCAAATTTTTGTTAAAGGTATTACTTTTCAAAGAATTATTCCGCCAGTAAAAATTTCCTTGAATTACTTTTATTTTAAAAAACTTCTTTATCCGTCTCAAATGGATACAGCTACTTCAAACGATACAGTACTAAAGCATGACTTTTTAAGAGATTCAAAAGTTTAGCCACATTGTGCAATACACCTTAGAACATTGTGCAATACACCTTAGAACATCGTGCAATACACCTTCGACAAAACATGGTTGTGGTTGAGAACAAACAATTTTAAAGATGAGTAAGAAAAAATAATTTGCTTATAATGTAATTTATATTCATGAATGTTATTTTTCAAATTTTATAAACCCGCACGACACATGTATATATATAATAAAAAAAAATTGCTATAGCATAATACTTTATTCAGAAATGATTTTTGTTGTTGTACTTATAGTACACGTATTGAGGAGTTCTAAAAGACGATATTAAATATTCTATTCAATTGTTGATCTCGACTCGAACAGATATTACTATTAGAAGTTTGCAACGCTTCCTCCGACTGCCCAACTAATCGTAGTCTATTCCCCTTATCTTTGTCGGGTGAAGAAGCTGCTTAGAAATAAAAAAGAGCAATTGATCTTTAAAACTACAAGTTCATTTATTCATCTATTTGATAAAATGTCTTAATCATTCATGAACAATTGATTCTTTCAAACTAAGCTTTACAGTATAAAACTCTGTCATATTAATTATATAATACATTGGTAAATAGGAGCGCTCATTTTAGCAGACATGAGATCTTTGCTGAATTTCATACTTTGTTGCAGATTGCCAGATTACAGTTTCAATTAGTACTGTGTGTTTTGCACTTTTTCACATTCATAACAACACAATTTACAGATAATTTCTTTAGATTTTTTTATTGAGTGTTTTTTGTACTGTGGATTCGATATTGATCTTTAAAAACGCTTAACTTTTTTGTCTCTAGTGTGATGTGAATAATTGTACCGGATTTCTTTGTAATCAATGAATATCCTTTGCTCACGTAACTCTTACGTAACTTTAGAATTCTTGATCTGTTAATACATATTGCAGCCGTTGAACATGATTTCGGTTCTGAAATATACATTGTGTCAGTTGATAGTTGTAATTTCAAAACATAATTCAAAACATATTTCTAATTAATATTTGTGTGACTTTTAGTTACGTTTATGATGTTGGAAACACCAGAATATGCATACAAAATAAAAGAATTGTATTATCAGTTGGTAAATACATGACGCAAAACTTACATAATACATCGAGAAAATTTGAATACTTCTTAGTATCAATGGTCTTGAAAATCTCACACTGTTATATTTCATAGTGCAGTTTGAACATGGAAAATGCATTGTTGGTAATTATGGTGATTAAATACCAAGTGTGTAAGTAGTTTTGGCCCCTAATTGAAAGCCAATGTATTGCGAAAATATGAAATATTTGAAACAAATTGCGTGCATCAACAAGATTTTAAATTGTTTTTTGCTATATCAATTTTAGAAAGAAAGAAGGTTTGATGCCTTCTTTTTCACATTTTGCGATCTAAAATGTGCAGAATAATGCCACGGCCACGTCGAAGAAACTGATTAAAGTTCTAATTGTACTTTTGCATTCGGCAAACTGTACTTTTAGTTACGTTACATGGTTTCCAGACATAAACATACCAAATAAAATAAATCATCTTAGCTCTGTAATTCTTGGGTGAAAGCCATCTGGATTGGAATTAACAAAAGGATTATCAACTCTGATCCGCTTAACTGCTTAAAGTTCTCCCATATTCTTTAAAATTTGCTTAAATGCTGATATGCCTGTCTTGTAACACTGGCAACTTGGGTGCTTATACTTCTTCAGCTCTTTCACACTTGGATGATTTTGTCGATATTTAAGGTAAGTAACATCTCGATATTTTCCACTAAGTATATTATTGAAATCTAGCATGGTAAAATATTAAAACCATTGGGCTTTTTAGCAAAGATAGATATTTCTACGATATGTCTTTTCTGATGCAATTTCATTTCTCTCATCAAGATGCGGTGGTTTATCTTACTCCTTTTCTTTACCTTGACTGTTGGCGCAACTCAGGTACATCCTGAACGATACATCGTTAAACTATGGGTTAGTCATGTTTTTTCTACATCCATGTCTACATGTTTATCGCAGACTTACAAATTAATAATATTCAAATTTTTTTTAAATGAAAAGAACGTCTGGGTTTGATAACTATCAATATGCAGGGTTGGCATAAGGGTGTACTGGAAATGAATGAACGTCCTATGCTGCCAACTTTATTACCATTTTTCTCCTTCCATATTGTGAAGTAGAATACCGGTAGTCCTAAATACCCCAACCAAAATGTGCAAGCAAACGGATAGTGCATTTCTGCCTTACCTTTATATATTCTCATTCACATTTTATCTATTAAAAGTCTTCAATGATGACCCTAGAAGTGCAGCTCCAGAGTCTCCGTTTTAATAGATCGTTAAATATTTACACTTAATTTAATTTGATTTATTGATCATCATATGGCATATTGAATCTCACTCGAGTTTTACCGATTGTGATTTCTCATTAACATTTTCTCTATAAATCAAAACTATCTTCCCGATGATGACTGCAATAAAGCTACAACTCCGCGGGCTCCATTTTAAAAGATGATTAATTACTTACATCCCATACTAATCTTACATAAATTATATCTTTTGTAATTTAAAGGCTCACCGTAAAATCATATCCACTAGAAAATTTTAAAAACCAACTTGCATTAGCCATTTATGACTAAACTTTTGAAATTGATTGGACGTATCAAGTATATCTGATATCAAGAATATCTGATTTCAAGTATATCATGTTAAATTCATGATATAAGATTCCCTCGTTTATGATACACTGATAACAATTCTCATGATACTTTATGATACACTCTTAACAAGTCTCATGTTGAAATAAGAGGATTTGCATGCTTACGTGCTTAATCAATTAATGCATTTATACAGAATCAAATTGATACCGACTGGTTTTTAAGCAGTTCTGATGTACAGGCAAACAAAATAACAGGACGGTTCACAAACGCCTTGAACGGATTTGTCGCTGAACTATCGGAAGAAGATGTTGAACTTGTGAGTTATGATCACATATTTATTCTGAAATAAAGGTATACTTTCTTTGTACTTCTGTTGATATGAAAAAACCCATTGCTAACAAGAAATCCTTTAAAGATTACGAATGATTTAATTTAGTTTTAAAAGAATATTGTTTTACATTTTTAAGCGTTAGTCATGTTGTTTTAGGTGCAAGTGGTTTCTGTAAATGGGAAATATACTTAATATTCAGCATTGTATAAAGAAATGTTATTACGCAAATGTTTTAGATGTTTTTCAGCGCTATAATCAACAGTTATTACTTGGAAACACTGCAAAGTGTATGTTTTATCATTGTTGAGACTTCAGCAATTTATTTATGTTGAATTCGTAATTAGGCTTAGATGTATGAAATACACCTCAACCAAGATAATTTCATCTATAGGGCCATATGAAAATTATATTTAATTCTACTCCAGCTTCTTTTGTCACCTTTTGTCGAATATGTTGAGATAGACAGTCTTTTCAAGATAAGTCAGGTCCAGACTCCTTGGTCTTTGGATCGTCTGGACCAAACCGAGCTCCCCTTGGATGGATCATACACACCTGTTGGTAAGTGTTTTATATAACAATATATTAATGTCTTTATATAACCATTATTATATGATAGTAGTAACATTTGGAATTCGCATTGGTAAATATTCATCTCTTTTGCATTGCAAAAAAAAGAGAAGTAAAATTTATCGTACTGACAGAGTTAAACAAGGAACTGTCATGTATTTTGATTCAGCGATTCATGATTACATGTGTTGCATTTATTTGTGTGGGATCCGTGAATTATGATAAAGAATACTTATCCATTAATATGATATCAAGATGTAAGGATCTAAAAGCAAAATACGCGAGATATACTTTGACCAAAGATTTAAAAAAAATCATCATATTCTTCAAAGGTGTTATGGTTTGTGTCTAATCAAATTTCAAATTAAACATATATGTCAATAGTTTTGATAGTTTTGTAGTCTACGGCAACTTGCAGCAATTTTGTAAACATTTATAACTTTGAAATATTCAGTTATGTACACTGTGTGTAAATGAAAGTGAATCATCTCAACTGGTCATTTGACCAATTATCTGTCAATCATTGAAATGCCCAACTTCTACGCCCGCGATTACATTGATGGGAGATTGAGGATACCCCAAGCACCTGTTCTGTAGCTAATGACGTAATTACTCGGGGTGGTTTACCTATTAACAAGTAAAATTAACAATGATAAAGGTATGTGTTGCTTTTTATCTTTTATTCGCAGGGTCTTTTGGCAATAAGCAGAGATGAATAACCGTAGAACTGTTTTATCCGTTTTAAATCTTTTATGATCCTAGACGTTTTATGTTATTCTTTACCTTTGATTCATTAGGCAATGGAAGTGGCGTGAACGTCTATGTTGTCGATACCGGGATTAACTTCAACCACCAGGACTTTGCCGGCTCCGCCAGTTTAGCTTTCGATGCATTTAGTGGTTCGGTAAAACATTACCAGCATATCACTACCAGTATTCAATCATTTGAAAGTAACTTAAATCAAAACATTATATCAAAATAACTCACTGTAGACGGCAGTGTACCTTCATGGCAAGTACAAATTTCACACACTTAATATGCATAATAAGATTCTGTTTACATTTGAGTTTTTACTGGGAACCTGCATTTTGAACATTTTAATTTGCATGACCTTATTTAACCTACAAACAAGTACAACCTAATTTACGACATTCCACTCGCTTTGCCCTTTCGTCCCGGATTGTTTATCCACCAACGCTCAATTAAATCCTTCTTCGCGTCCTCTTTTTTTTATATATATATAAGTATATTATCTGCCGCTATTATCCCTTCAAAGGGCAGCCTACAAAATTAATTTCAACTGATTCTTGTCTCATGTAAAATTGTTTAGCATGCTACAACACGTTTTGAGATATCATAAAACATTCCGTGTAAAGAGAACCACCCCACCCTAACCTATCACATTGTAATCGATGGTACTAAAATATTTAATTATTTTGCTCTCGCCACATGGGCAATGTGCCTTATGTATGATATGAACTAGAGGTCTGAGCACCCACCTCGCCACCACAGCTCTCCAGTTCTGACCAATGACACAAAATACAATATATTCGTTTCATCATAATCAAAATAAATCCCATTTACGCGATCTTTTAGAGCTCAGCTGAGAAATAATAGTACTATGAAAAAATAGTTTTTACAAATTGTTCTGAAATATTTGTACATACTAATATTAGGTCAAACTCGTATGGCTTCGTTCCGATACTTGGTTTTCACAATGTCGCCTACAAAATAGTTTTTTTTTTACAATCGTTTTAATGCTTGTTTGACTGGTTGCTGGAGTACATTGCTTGAACTTTATTTGTTGAGTCCTATGTGAAGAATGAAACTTGTAACCAAGTGCCGAATATCAATTGGAGTATTTCATCTTAATTGTTAAAAAGTTTTTTTTTTTTAAAGATCTAGAATATTTCAAAATCGATATCTTCTATTGTTTTGTAAAACTTTGTGACAGGGCTTTGTAAAACATTAATATTTTTGGTTTATATCATTTTTTGTGATTTTCTTAATGGAAGTTTTCTCTGATTAATGCTTTTTCAAACAGGGAGAAGACTGTAACGGTCATGGCACACACTCTGCTGGAGTCATCGGAGGTCAAATGTTCGGCGTGGCTAAGAATGCTTCATTATTTGCCGTGAAAGTACTCAGTTGTCAAGGAAATGGTTATCTATCAGATATCTTGAAGGGTAATATTCATACTTCCAATGAATATTAATATGCCTTTACCGAATTAAGTTTATCAATACTTTCTTGTTCGGAATTGAAAAGATATACTTAAAATATACGGATGAAATACACTATGAAATAAGAATTTTATAGTTGACGAGTAGTATTTTGATGCAAGAATTGTATTTATAGAAATTATACACAAGCTCTCAGCTGAAAAGATACATATACCACACACATGCTTATCTTCTTTTATATTTCATATGTTTAGGGCTATCTATACATACTGAGAATTAATTGTAGAATCATTTTGACCCTCCCAATTGTATATTTGGTTCTTATATATACGAGCGAGGGCCCTACTCATTTGTACTGAATGCCTCCAAGCCAAGCTCATCTAAATCTCTCCAGATAACAATACGTAATGTGTTTGCATTTCTTTGCAGGGTGCGATTGGCTTCTAGTAAACGTAAATCGACCTGCAGTGGTTTCCATGGCGTTTTCAGGTGGAACCTCCGATGCACTTGACGATGCTGTTCAGAGTCTTATAGATAGTGGTAAGAAAGCAAATATTTCCACTGAAGAGCTTCGTGGAAACTATAAAAATACGAAAACAAGTGAAGGTGCAGAAAGAAGCTTGGAATTGGTAACGATAAGATAAGACAAAAAGTGTTTTAAAGATTTTCAAATTATTAGTGTCAAAGAAGGGATTGAACATATTGATAGAATAATCCCTTCTACAAACAGAGATTTTATTTGATAATGATAGCACTTTATAGTTTTTATTCAAGATCTGACAATATCACAGTGAATATTGCCTCTCAGTAAAGAAGTTAGACCTACCATTCTCAGTTTGCGATTTTCTCTTAATATTGCCACTATGGCAGCTACAACGTCCTTACTATGATGGAATGCATGTCTCTTATTTTTGCATTCGTATAGCATTGTTTAATATTTCATTACTTTAGAAAATATTTTGCTGTCTGTATACAAACTCAAAACATATTTTGTTACAAAAAGATTACAGTACAATCTCAGATGAACTACGAAATATAAACAGTGATCTTGGAGTATTTAAATTTAGCAAATAACAACCATATTTCCATAAAGGTATCCATGTTGTTGTGTCAGCGGGGAATAATGGTCTCGATTCATGCGGATACTCTCCTGGTCGTGTGGCAGAGGTAACCACAACTTGCTTCCGTTTTAAATGTTTATGGAGATGCCATGTTGTTTAAAATGATATCCCTTTAATATAATTTCAGTTTCAACTTTAGTGTAATTACATAAACACTTTTTGCCGTTCGATATATGCCTAATTGGACTAAATATCATATAAATTGGATAATATTTTACAGAATTAAACTGATTTAAATTTAGAACAATTGTCAGAACGTTGAGTTTTTCTTATTTACTTTATTGATTTCACACATGACCCCACCATCGACAATCCAAAATATTCTTTGATTTCATCTTTTGTTAGTGATTACTTTTTATTTGCAATAAATTTTGAAATAATCTATACATGAATGCATGATGCATGAATTCAAGAATATTTTACTACGCCTGACTTGAAGTGTCTATGAAATCGTGTTGGTCACTTAACGATAAAAGCAAATTCATAATGTGTGAAGTGAAGCTACAGTAGCATGTTTTTGTCATATTTTATAAAGCATAAAACCAAAAGCAAATTTATATTATCTTTTACGGCAGGCAATAACATCTGGTGCCATGGGTATCAATGATGAAGTTGCTTATTTCTCCAACTTTGGAGAATGCCTTGATTTGTATGCTCCAGGAGTCGAAGTCAATGGAACATGGACAGGCTCTACATCTGCAACAAAAGTTATTAGTGGAACCAGTGTCGCTTGTTCACACGTAACAGGTAATTCTGCAATTCATTCAATCAATTTATATTTGTTGAGTCACCAGGAGACTACCATTGAATGAAGGTCGCATTCTTTTGAAATAGGTGGTGTTGCTGTTTTGCTGAGTAACAACCCGACACTATCCCCCGCGGAAATGAAGGATGCCCTGATAGAAAGAACTGTTCTAGGAGCATTGACTGATATCAATGACAATTCGCAAAATCGACTTCTATATCTGGGGAAGGATGTAGAAGGACCAAACACACCAAGTCCAAGGAGTAAGACATTTTGCAGTGTTCCTTTGTCTGTTTGTATTGTATTAATGGCAATAAAATAATGAGAAGTACGAATTGACAAATAAAGATAAAAATTAGTTTAATAGTCTAAGAAATGTATTCATAACCATGAAGATTTGAACAAAATTTCAGCTAGGTTACAATCAATTCATTTAATTTCAGGATTAAATGAAATGACAGAATGCACAATAGAGCGTACAATATCTTCAGTTGTGTAGAGCTAAATCTTATCTTCATTAACGACATATTTTTTTGCGAGCTCAACCCGCCCAGAACAGTAGAAAGGAGCAGAAGAGTTCTGCTCAGAGCAACCTTCAGAAATTTGCTTCTCATTACTATAATGGGAATTAAACCCATGAGTGAGGGTTTGTTTGGTGAATTTGAAACCTATTGTGCCTCCCAAAGGGATAACATGTTATTGTCAGATTGTTTATGAATCTCAGATAACTTTTGGGCTTAAACATTGGTACTAGAGAAGCAAATTGTGCCATTACTCTTGGCCTAGTGCCCTTTAAAAGATTAATTCAGGGGTCAGGCAAGATCATCTTATATGAAAGAGGCCTTTCAAAAGAAACAAAAGCATTGCAAAATCGTATTCCGTTCAGGAGATATTAAGTTTAAAGGTTGGTATCATTTGTGTAGAATTGACTTAAATAGTTGTGTAGACTTACTAGTTGTGACGACATACCCTTAGATTTCTCAAAGTCGTTATGTATTTAATCATATTTTCCCTGTGATCTTGTGGCATACAAACGTTGGATATGTCAGGTAAGTAGTAAAAAATCTAGTAAGGCATTAGGGTAATTATAATTTACCACCTGGAGAAAGATTGAAGAAAAAGTATAAAAGACAGAACTTCCAACTTTGATATCTCCTTAACGTAATAAGATATCGAAGTAGTTTCTTCACCATTTTGTTTCTATTATCGTCCCCTTTCACCTAAGATAACTTTGCTCGACCACCTTACTAATCATTTCATAAAACTGTAATCTCCTTCTCTCAGTCTGCAGCAATACCATCAATGACAACGGAAGTCAAATGATTTCACCTAATTTTCCTCTGTTTTACGACAACAACGAGAAATGTACTTATTTAATTCAAGCAACGCTTCCAGATGTTGTCACAATATCGTTTGAGATAATCGAAATTGAAGAAGGAGAGAATTGCCGTTACGACGCGCTTAAGGTTGGTACTTTTTTATTTTCTATTTCGATATTTATTAATATTTTGTGAAGGGTCCTGCTGATTTGAAATACGTTATTTGGCATCCACTGTGGCATGTGCCGTCATAAATCTCATACAGTTATTATAATACTCTAATCTTTCAGCCGAGAATATAAGCCTTTATTCATAAGCGAATTACTCTTCCGCTGAAGAGTGGGAACAATACTCCTCAAAATTATAGGTCTGTATACATTTTGAGCAGTTTAAGGATGGCCCGATTCCCCCACATTGATGTCGTATATCATGTAACACATGATTCAAGCTGCTTGATTAGACAAAGGAATCAAGTCATATTTTAGTGAAATCCTGGTTTCCAAAGTAAAAAAAAAAAGGTTTTTCAAATATGATAGTCATATGAAATTGAATTTACAGAAGTGGATTATTTTGTAAATTAACCATTTCACATTTTCAAGGTTTATGACGGCGAATCAACTGCTTCACCCCTCTTAGCCACTCTGTGTGGATCTCAGTTACCTATGCCCATTACGGCATCTGGAGAAACTGTGTATGCCACGTTTACCACTGACGGTTCCGTAAACGGTCAAGGCTTCCGAGCAATCGTAACCTTTGCACCTCCTGAAGAAATAGTATCTACCATAAACCCAATCGAACCAACATCGACATCTCCGATAAGTCCGACATCAACATTCCCAATTAATGGAAATGGTGAGATATAGTTTTTTCTGGTTGGATGCTTGTTTGGTTCCTTAATGGATTAATTCAAAGGTCAACCAAGTTATAATCTATACTTCATATAAAGATATTTATGCCTGCCTCTGTTCATGTGCCCAATATTTTATATTTCAAAATGAATAACAATACATTTTAAAAGAACATACACAAAATTTGGGAAGGGTGTTGGTATGATGTCCAATTAGTAATGTTACCAGTCGTTTCTACATTATTCTCCCGGAGCTTTTAAACTTGATAAAATCCTTGTTGTAATAAGGAATCAACTAGGCTTTCAAATTTGTTATCTAATGTCCTATCTGCCTAAGCCATGTGAAATGCACATGCTAGACCACGGAAATATTCCTTTAAGATTCCACGTTTTCATTTAAATGATTGATCTAGTGCTTTAAAGGATTAGTTCACTGGTGAACCAAGTTATAACATATACTTTATATGAACATATATATGCATGGATCTGTTCATGTGCCAAATAATGAATAACAATATGTTTTAAAAGAACATAGAACATACAAATAATTTGGGAAGGGTGTTGGTATGATGTCACTTTAGTCCTCTTACTAGACGTGTGTACATTATTCTCCCAGAGCTTTTAAACTTGATAAAATCCTTGTAGAAATAAGGAATCAACTTGACTTTCAACTGTATTATATAATGTCATACCTGCTTAAGCCATGTAAAATGCGGCACATGCTAGACCACAAGAATATTCCTTTAAGATTCCACGTCTTAATTTGAATAATTTATTTAGAGAAGTTCTTAATTTTGATTAAATCTGAGAAGAAAAAAACCCATTTAATTAATATTTTGCCCATAAACAATTTAATAACTTTGATAGCTATAACATTGCAAATGCATTTTTAGCTAAAACTAAGACCAAGTTTCTCAATTGCTTAATGTACGAGGTTGAGGTATGATAGGCCAATCAAGTGCAAATGGGGAATACGCATTTATGAAAACATCGAAGCCGTTTCAAAGTTATGCTGCTTCTGCTTGGTGCCGTATATAATATATAGTATCTGATAAGATCTTATAATTGTATGTTTACGACTGTAATAGTTACACTGGTTTCTTGTTATTTATCTTACAGTTGAATGCAGCTGCACCTCGACATGCACAGACATAAACATCAACTCTCCTAATTACCCTGCTGATTATAATGATAACCAATTATGCACGTACGGCTTTGAAGCATTCTCGGACTATCTTGTCAGAATCACGTGGTTAAACTTCACCGTGGAAAACAGTTTTTCCTGCCGATATGATTCCGTATCTGTAAGTTTTATTTTCGTTATAATAATACAGAAACATAGCAATCGGAGACATGCACCTGAACAATGTCAATGCGTAAACACCACACGCTAGACGTCTTCAAAAGTCACCATTGTTCCTTTAAAGCAAAGTTTGCTCATTGATAACTTTTCTGTTTTCTTTCCTTTTCGGGGGGGGGGCACCTGCAAATAATGGGTGAGCAAAAATAATCTTCCTTTCCACAAACAGCACTTCTTACTACTTTTGGGCTATTTTTGGAAAGTGCAATTTCATTGACAAAGAATATGCTCAATACACCGTGTAAGAAACGTGTTGAAGGAAAGGTATCGTCCCATTGATACAGTCATAAGTGAACGCTTTCGTCCTGGTAACGCCACTTCCGGTTTTCAATTTTCCTTATTGATTGCGAGAAATCTGTGATATTATCAGTCACTACCGGTTCTCAATTTCCTTATTGATCGCGAGAAACCTGTGATATTCTCAATAACACATGTAGGCCCCTATGTTCGGCCGGGCGAATGTGTGATCGATAACATCACATATTTTAATAAGGAAAGTTGAAAACTGGAAGTGATGTTACAAGCACGGTGGCGTTCACTTCTGAAATTATTTATAGGATGATACCTTTCCTTTAATGCACTGCGGTATATACCATGGACCGGTCAATTATATGAATCGGTGTTTTTTATCTAGCCACTAAGCAGTCCGAGCAGTCTTAAGGATCACTCGGATCCCTAAGAAGGATTTTTAATGCCATAGAGGCCACCCATAAGTAACAATACCCATACTGCGTTATGAATCCCAGAATCTTTTACTGTTCAAACATACATTACATTGTAGAAAATATTACACACACTGAATTACTATCAATTATGGTGAATAATGTTTTAATATAATACAATGTTTATACTCTACATAAATTTCAGGGGATAAATGAAACTTATCCATCTCGATTTCAATACCTGCAGTGTATTTTAATTGTTATGTGAATATTAATTGGCTTTCAATTCATGAAAAACACCCAGTATCAACAACGACGACGACAAGTGAACACACAATTACAATGACGGGGTCGTCGCCTGCGTATTCGATTATGATAGTATAAATGCTATCACGAAACGCTTAATACGACCCGGACGAGAACACAGGTACGACGTACGGACAGACATAACATCGACAACCAAGTCAATGTCCACGGCCTTTGATAACCAGTTGTGGTGCACTGGCGTGTCTACCCACCCCAGGATTGAACCCGGGGCCTCGTGGTCTGTAGACAGGTATGATAACCGCTACACCACAGTAGGTAGATGTTTTGTTTTATATAGCCCCTAAAAGCATTGCATGCTTACGGATCCTTAGAATTAGGGTTTCTCGCGGACTAGTAAAAGATCTTAGCGCTGCCTTTCAAACTACCGACATAACTTACACAAACAATTTTCCAAATACCCTGTTTAAAAGATTTATGACGGCTCCAGCGTTGCAGATCCTCTTGCTGGAAGATACTGTGGCGATGAATTGCCTTCCACATTTTCGAGCACTGGAAACACGATGCTAGTTTCATTCCAATCCGACGAGGTTGTCACAGCATCTGGATTTTTCGCACAATTTGAATTTGTTAAGAAATGTAAGTGTATTTTATTAGGTAAGAAAGTGCTTAAAAAATTGGAATTGTATTACTTATTGAATACAAAGTAATTGATAGCAGTCAGCAATATCCTTTATCTATTGGCCTTATTTGATGCTTCGATTCCAGGTAAAGGATTATAGATAAACAATAAATAAGAAAAAACCAGAATATGGACAATAGAATAAGTGACTTAAGTTTCGCCATGGAAAATGAAATCATGTTTAATCATTATAATACAAAAATACGTGGTTTGGAGAAAACACTTTTCGCTTTATTGTCATTTAGTGGGCAGCTTATCAAGTAGAAACCATTTTACTGAATTATCATATGCAATTTCTAATGTTTCTTGTCGTTGGAAATAATAAGTTTAAAAGAAAAACGATAAGCTGCAGAGACTTTTCAGATGACATAATATACATGTCATACTATTGTTGAATATCTAGTTTCCATTTTATTTATTAGAATACCGTTAACATATGGCAAATTTTCTGATTGAATTACTTCCTACTAATGAAATTGGTAAAACTTTGTATTTATGTTTTACGCGTTACCATTTACCTTCACGCCCGATCGTGGTATATCGCGTTGAAGGAAAGAGATCTCAGCTAATATAGATGCAGCTCTTGACGTATCTTTATTGAACTTTAATTACAAATACCAAAATTAATGGCATTCGAAACAAACTTAACATTTGGTGATACTATATGATGTAATATGGATTTTCGTCTCATTAACTTTGCATGTTTATTCATCTTAGACTGTAATGCTACGTACAACAACAACGGCGATATTTTCCAGTCTCCGAATTTTCCCAATCCTTACAACAACGACGGGGATTGTTCTTACACAGCAATAGCCCT
Source organism: Chiridota heheva (assembly GCA_020152595.1). NCBI lineage: Eukaryota > Metazoa > Echinodermata > Holothuroidea > Apodida > Chiridotidae > Chiridota > Chiridota heheva. The sequence continues at coordinate 241,595 of JAIGNY010004052.1, forward strand.
ATTAGGTTCCGTAGTTACTCTCACTTTTCAAGAATTTGCCGTTGAAGACGAAGAGTCATGCATATACGATGCTGTAACTGTAAATATTAATTATGTTATTTTTTTGTGTTTTATCTCATTTATGTGTGTTCTAATGTTTTCACAATCCTTAAAACCTGATATCTAGCAGTGTAACCCGTATGGTGAAAATTACTCCAGCCACTGCTCCTTGTGGTCGTTGAATATGGAGCTTGCAAACTACGCGGCGTACCTGGGAGGATCTTTTTTCCACTTTTTGAAAAGATGAAAAAGTGTCTATTTGAGAAATGTAAAGTGCCCTTTCATAATATATCTACACCTTGTCTTATCATAAAATCATCAAAAATGTTTGGAATTTACGAGGATTTACTTTAAGCATCATCGAAGATTCGGAAATTCACTAATGAAGTTATCTGATATTTTAGCGATATATTAGAACCATACAGCAAGCAAAACGTAAATAGAAATGTATAAAACTTGGAGAACCAAATAGCTGAAAGATAATCTTTTATCGAGCATTTCTTCGTATACGACATTATATGATAATAGTAAATGAATAAAACTGATATTGTTTCTTTCTTCTTTGTTAGGTGTACGACGGTTCTTCTATAAATGATAACTTACTGGCTGTTCTTTGTGGTTCTGATATACCAAGTGCTATTACATCCAGCGGTAACGAAATGCTGGTCAGATTTACAACCGATGGTTCGATCACTGCACCCGGATTCTCTGCAACTTTCAATTTCTCAGGATAAAACTCAGGCAGGTGGTACTTAATGGGTAGTTAACGTAAAGATAAATGTGCAATGTAATTCCACGTTTTAAATTAGTTGCAATATGTACACAAATACTGGCTAACCAATCAATAATGGCAGCGGAAGTGACGTCAATAGTATTATCAGATTTACTGGTGACTGGTGAGTTTAATTCATCATTTCCTAACGATAGGCTAGTCCCGACATATTGATAATGTGAGGTGGTCTCTCCCTAGCCCCCACTGCCACCATCCCTATATTGATGCTATACAAATCGCTGGTAGGGGTGTTTTGTTGATTTAAACGAACGTGAGATGGCTTTCATTTTTCTCGCTTTTCAAAAAGGGATGAAATTAAAAAGTGTGGATTCGCTCCAAAAGTAAAAGAAGGACATATCAATGTATGGCACGAACATAGTGTTGCTCTTTTGCCCGATAACCCACCATAAATCCCGCTCCTTCTGTAATTTGCATAGCGTTGCCACAGCTTTGTCTCTTCGACTATTCACTCTTCACGTGCACCTTATGACTGATTTCTATTTGCTAAGCATTCTTTTGTCTTTCAACGTATTGATTCCCGTATGTCTTGCAAGCTGCACATAGTGATACCAATGATGCAAAACGAGACGAGCACCAAATGACCAATGAATAATCATGGTAACTTTGACATTAATTAAACTTAAGATACATGGTGTTGGAATTTGTTGTACTTAAATGAATAATACTGTTTCCTATGCCAGAAAAATCCTTCTCGTTTTTATCTTGTTTCTTGTTTTTTTAATCTTACAAAGGTGTCCCGTTTTATTTTAAGAAGCTAAATGCGACCGCAAACCGCTGAGTACCTTACTTGTGTGTGTGTGTGTGTGGTGAGGAGGAAGAAGAGGGAGAGGGGGGGGGGTGCGTGTATGTGTGTGTATTTCCTTTTTAATTTTCCGGTCCAAAAAATCAGAAAAAAAGGTACATCATATCTGAAAAATGTAGATCACTATTCGAAAAATAACCCATCATGATAGTATTCAGCTCCCGCCAATACCATACCTAAGAAACTGATATCATCATTGTAAATTTCAATGGGAAGCACCAAAGTTATTTAAGGCCACATGCAAACATCTTGGAACCACGGGGCAAGGGGCCACTTCCCCCTTTCCCTTGAGTAAGGCCCTTGCCCTTCATTAAGTTGGCGGACGGGGCAGGAGGTGCCATTTTAAGAGTTGTAAAAAACCTTATTGTTAGGGAACAAATTGTTCATAGTTTAGAACTACCCTTGCAGGCATTTAACATTCTAATGGAAATACAGGTGATGGAACCGGTGGACACTATAGATACACCCCCCCACCCTCCCCTCACACACACACATTTTTCTTAACTTAGTTATTGGAATTTTCTTACTGCAAAACAAAAAAAAACAGGCATTCACATCTACCAACATTTATTTTCCCCCGTTTATAAATTTTGTATAAACTCTTTTTTAAGTCTTTGCTAGAGTGTGTAAGCCGCCCTGAATTGAATTAGTGGAGCATCTTTAAAATAGGGCCATGGGGAAAACCTGTGTGAATCCTTTGGACTCTGTAGACTTGATTTTGAATCTTGTCTAATGCATACTGGTATGCCGAGTTCAATAGATTTTATTCAACTGAGAAAATGATAAAAACCTACTAACCCATTCTAAAGACCCTTATTTGCTTTTTACATTGTTTCATGATCAATACAATTGGCTAATCGTGATGTCAATTTTTCCAATTTCGAGACGAGTGATCTATAACCAAATCAATTTTCCAATTCTTATTGATCTTGGTATCAAATTTTACATATCTTGATCTTAAATTTCCTTGTAAAGAACTAGGCTATGTAAATGCAATCTTTATAGGACTTCCGGAGTGTGAATTGAACAAACTTCAGAGGGTACAGGATATTGCGGCCAAAACAGCTATGGGCAAACAAAAATATTATAGCAGTAAGGAATGCCTCAAAATATTACACTGGCTTCCAGTCAAATTGAAAATCCAGCATAAGTTCCTTACCTTAGTGTACAAGTGTGTAAATAAACAGGCACCAAATTACTTGAAGGATCTATTAATCAATATATCTAATAGACGGAACACAGTGTGTACTACCTCATATAAAAACTTATTCTACCATTTACCAAACGTAACACTTTTGCTGGTCGTATGTTCAGTGTAATGAGACCGACATGGTGGAATGACCTACCAGACAATATTAAACTTGCTCAATCGGTAAATGTTTTGGGCAAATGATGTTAACGATTTTAATAGCTAATTTCACACTGTTAAAATTGGGCCTTCTTTGTCACAAAATATACAATCTCAAATGCAGGCTAAGAAATTTTGTTAAAAAAATCTCCTTTTCTATTCCCAACTGCCCAAGAAGAAGTTCTGAAGCTAACCTCCCAATGTCTAAAGCTTAATATAGCTCTTGAATGTGATAACTATAAACCCTGTATTATGAAGAACATATATCCTCTTTAACGTATATGTGCAGCGTTTCCTTTTCAAGTGGTATTGTTCCTGCCAAAATGAATTTTTGAAAAATGTGTTTTTTTTTTTTTTAAGTTTTCTTATGAAGTTATTTTTGATAACGTTACCATGTTAGTCAAAAAAAATTCCCGAACAAAACTTTAAAATGTGTTTTTCTTCAGAAAATCTTGTTAAAACGCAACTGCCTAACACATGATACTTTTCTTCAAATTTCTCGAAAAGCGCACGGTGAATTTTAAAGAGCACATTTGAAAGATAATTCATATGCCATTATTTCAAATCATAAGGAAAAATTTAAACCCTTTGCAGTGGTTGAGTTCTCCGCGCTCGAAATGTGTCTGATTCTTATGTTATTCCTATACAAACTTTGGATTTGGATAGATGTATCGTGGGATCCCCCGATCGGGAGAACAAGACTGTTTTCCCGATCGGGGTACAATCCGCAAGGAAAAATTTCAGGTCCGCTCTTTTTTATCATTTATGTAAACAATATGAGTCAACTATCATCCAATTCTTCACTTGTTCTTTTTGCAGACAATACTATGTTTTTTTTCGGTGACAATCTTTATAATCAACAAGAGTTAGTGTGTAATGAGCTTGATCTTCATGGTTTACCTGCTAATGAATTAGCCATTGATATTAATAAAAGCCAATTATGTAGTATTTAGTATAGTAAAGCTTACTTTGATTTTGAAATTCATCTTAAAGGGAAACCTCTTGTCCGTACTAATAAAATTACGTTTTCAGGTGTTTTCTGGTTATTATCAAAACTGTCATGGTATGACCACTTAGATTTCATCAGCCAATGTTTTAGGTGTCGGTATATTATCTAAACTTCAGTATATTTTACCTAAACATGTTCTTTGCTTTCTTCTATTTCTCATATTGTTCAATAATTTGGTCTGCCTCCAGTAAATCTTACACATTAACAATCTCGTTGCATTAACAATTCTGATATTTATGACCATACAAGTTCTTTCATTTTCTTCCCTTAATTTCTTAAAACTGCCTGATGTAATGAGCACTAACATTGCTATGGTCACTTTTAAATTTATTCATGGTAGTTTACCCAACTATTCTAAATCGTACTGAAAACAGTGAATACAATACAATACAGCGTGATGTTATACATTATTTTCCATGTCTTAACAATACTGCATTAGGTAGCCTAAGAAATCGTGTAGTAGCCCTTTGGAATTCTTAACCTCTTGAAATGAAATCATTAAAAACAATTATTTTAATCAGAAATATTTTAAATTTATTTAGTTTACAACTATTCTAAATCGTACTGAAAACAGTGAATACAATACAATACAGCGTGATGTTATACATTATTTTCCATGTCTTAACAATACTGCATTAGGTAGCCTAAGAAATCGTGTAGTTACCCTTTGGAATTCTTAACCTCTGAAATGAAATCATTAAAAACAATTATTCAAATCAGAACCATCTTAAGAAATACTTTATCCAACCTATTGATTTTCTATACTATTATGTGTTAAAGGGGTTTCTTTTTTCAAGGGGTGGGGTAGATCTTAGTGGAGGTTAGAATATTATATTATATAATATTGTGTCTCTTTTTTTATATAAATTATTTTTTATCCACGGTGGTGGTTGAGGTGGGGTGATTAGGGGTGGGGTCATGGTATGGCTTTTTTGTTTTTCCTTTTTTTGGTTTCTCTTTATTCTTGGTTAGAGACAATTATGCATGTAAATATATATTCAAAGTAAATTAAGGTCCTCCGTATTATCTCGATATTAAGAGGAAGTGCTCTACTCGTTTAGCAATAAAGACTTTTTACAGCATTTCCTTTCACGATTCTTTGTATTTTTGCTAAATGTATGTGTTTATCATTATTTTTGTAATGTTGTGATGAAACAAATGAATAAATGAAATAAATAAATAAAATGAAATGAAACATGTTGATACAGTGGCATCTCAGTCAGTCAGTCGGAGACGAACACTGTAAATACTTTTTCCTCCATCCGCTGCTCAATGTTGAGTGTAATTTAGAAACACACTTTTCGTCATCAACAACTCTTACTTAATCTGTTAATTAGTGAATTGGAAATATTAAACTTGCCATTTCTTCTGTTCTTTTTACCGAATAAAAGCATACTAAATCAAAATTGCTGATGACAATTTTCTATTTTTGCCGTCATAATTCGAAAAGTTGTACATCATTGAGTGTGGTGCAAAATCTGAAAATGATACAATATAATAAGAAATTGTGTCCTTTGTTTCCAATGCCCCTTAATCTACAATCAGGCTGACACATCCATTCTATTCTCCCACCATCGTGTTTAGTAAAGGGCTGTCTCTGATCTGGGGGCAATTATTTCACATAAATTTCCATTAAAGTGTTTTTTCAGTTCTTGCCAGCCCACATTTTGATCGTAAATGTTTATGTTTGATCCCCAGTCCTTTGAGCCATCCAATACTTACAGTTAAAATGTATTTGAAATACAGTAAGCAGGTAAATGTAAACAATTGTATTCGCTTTGAATGCCTCTGCCAGTACAGGGCCCCTTACAGAAATTTTCATACAGGGCTTTTTATTATTCTCCTGTGCCCAATGACATTCTTTACCATGGACTGATGGACGTCGATTCCTCAATTTTATACGCCTCTGATACAGGTCCCCAAATCTCAAATCTGTGTCGGGGGCCCTGATACAAATGTACTTTTAGTACTTGAATTAGTAATTGAATTTTTACAGTTTTAGATTATCCTGGGTAGGCTGAACAAAATGCCAAGCCCTCCAAATATGAGACAAATTAACCCAGGAGCCCTACCTGCACAATGCAAGCATTAAGATCTAGATTAATATTTCTCTTCTTGACAGAAATTGCAGGTCACGTCTTTTAGTTCCAATATCAAGATTCTTTTTGAGGTGCATTCATGTTGTATTACTGTATAAAGCTATAATGGCTTTAAATCGATTACGATGGGTCGCCAATTTCCGCTATTTTTGCGTAAAGTTCCTTCCAAGATGACGTTGAGCAAGGATGTACGATGTTCGTAAATCCTTGCGTTGAGCCAACACCATCTTGAGTAAATATCAATTAAATATTTCTTTCAGGTTTGCTTTAAGCAAGGATGTGTGATCGTACATTCTTGGTTGAGAGAATCCAACTTTTAAACAATTTTTATGATATCAAAAATGGTTCGTATGTTTTAGCTCCACTTAAAGAGACCGTTTTATCATAGATATGACGCGTCACTTCTCGAGTTCTCCTTGCTTTGTGAATGCAAGAAGCATATGAAGGATCGCAAGTGAGTGCATTAATCATACAACAGACGCTTGTAAATCATGCTTATTACATGATTAACCCCAACCACAGCAATCACCTATTGTGAAGCAAAAATCAAGCAAACCATGCATTAAAAAAAATAGAATAAAAGACAGAAAGAAAGATATCGGTCAATCTATATATTATGTATATGTTTTTTTTCATCTTTGTGGTATGTAAGGCGTATTATACAACATTTCTGTTTTAACTAACAAAAACTAACAACATATTGTATTTTCATGTTGCACTAAGCGTAAATTACAATTGAATAAGTGTCGTGTAATCTTGGAGCATATTCTGTTGCTGCAAATTTCTTTTGACGGGTAGAATCTGTGGATGAAAGGAAATAAAGGGTAAGAATAATAATGTGAACATCCAGTACAGATTGGATCACGATTTGTCTTCTTATCACAATTACGCCGCAGTGCATGCAGCGTTGCAAAAATGGTTAGCAAAGATAGTTAACAAGCTGAAGATTAAATTCCATGCTCTGACGTTAATTAGAATGGAATATTTTTCATCATTTATTTAGGTGTGTGTTAAAATTCATTATTGCTATATTTTACATGATTTCACTGGGTTTGTGAGTCGTGCCCGTCTCCCTTTAAAATAACATAATGAAATAGATAACCCACGTCTACCTCTGGCTTCATGCTGCACGCTCACACTATTGTATGATTCCAGTCCAGTCTCGACCTCGAGTCTCAATTTCCAGAATCGTAAATCGCGCACCAGAGGCAGACTATACTACAAAATGTGAATTTTGAAGGTACTTACTAGTTGGACGATAATCAAAGATGGCACACTTCAAACAAGATTGTAGGTTGCGCTGAACCCACCGGCAGTCACACTTCCATCAGAGTAGAAGCTTACAAACATGTCAGGTCCAGTGCTCGCAAAGGATCCTGGCAAATCAGTACCACACAACCTTGCAAGAAGAGGTGAGCTGCTGGATGCACCATCGTAGATCTTAGGAATGAAAAGAAATATCAAGAGTGTGACGACAGGAATTGACAGAAAGATAATAGCTAGGTCGGCTGGTTTTGCGAACAAAGATAGGACGTTACTAGTGGTACTCTTTTGACGGAACTTTTTGCAGGTCCCGCTGACACCTGACACAAGACAAATGGTTACTGTTCTGATGTTATACCCTAAAGAACAAAAGAAGATCGAAGATTCGTTTATATATAAATATATATATATATAAATATATATATATATATATATATATATATATATATATATATATATATATATATATATATATATATATATATATATATATATATATATATATATATATATATATATATATATATATATATATATATATAATATATATATATATATATATATATATATATATATATATATATATATATATATATATATATATATATATATATATATATTCAAACTGCTTTTCAACGGTTAATATCCTCAAAATAGTCGACCGTTTTTAAAAAAGTTTTTCTTTTTAATAGATACTTATTTAATGCAATTGTTTCCTCTTATATCTGCTTGTACGTTGCTGAAGTTGTGGTTGCATTCTTTAAGAGTTATCAAATTTGGTGATTTCGAAGGTGAAAAGTTTTTGTTTGCATTAAATTAACATTTTTTTCACGGCAAGGAATTTTTAAAAATTACGAACATGGAAAACCATTTTTGACATAGTGTAGCCAATTCTACAGCCCATTCAACTCATTCATACTGCCGAAACCAGCTGCGCATTGGTTTATACATATCACAAAAAACATGTATGTGTTCCTCTGGCATCTAGGCTTATTATTGGACTTTATATCCCATTTCCATTTCTTACTGTTTATATGTTTCATAGATCAATTTCAAAAGTTGGCCATACCTCGACGTAGTCCCATTTGCATGTGGGACTGACTTCCAAATCGAATGCATCGAATGAGAGGGAAACTAGTTGACCAGCTGACCCTTGGATATGGTAGGTACAGTCATCGTTGTTGTCATAGGCTTGTGGGTAGTTTGGAGATTGGAGAGTTCCAGTTTCATCTGTCCACGTGTCACCACACTCTGAAATTAGGAAATCAAGATTAATTAAATGACATAAGTTTATGGAGCTATAATATCTAGACAATTCATATAAGTTTTGTCTTCGAAAAGAATATGCTCCTCAATTATGTCTCATTTCCTGCAACTCTCGCCACAATTTGTGATTTATGAGAGTGAGCATGAAGAAGCATCAAATTAGTTTCTTATTTCAATCTTTAAAGAGCGCGAACTCATTTTTTTACTAAAATGTAGATTGGAGGTATGGCTGATATCTAAAATCTTTCTGCTAAAAATAACTAATCCCATTCGCCTCAAAAAATTGCAGTAGATTAAAAAGTAATACTTTTACAAGAAAGTAGAAAGGTCAGCTTGTTCATACATACGTCACACATTTGTTTTATTCCTTTTCAAATAAACACTTTCAAGCACTTTAACATGTAAAATGATTATTTTAATTGACTTGGAATAAAATCATTTGCGATTATTATGTTTTCAATAGACCTTTAACTTGATAAGACCTCCTTTAGGCAACTTATTAAAATATTGCCTCTAAATTTTTACAGATCTTTGAGTATGAATGTTACGTGATAAATAATATAATATTTATATACCCTTTGGCACGGCTGGTCCATTTCCGAAGATGACAGAAGCGCTAAATCCTGAGTACGTTACAGAACTGTCAGAGCTGAACTCAACCAACATGGTGTTGCCACTGCTGACCACATCAGCAGGAAGGTCAGTTCCACAAAGATTAGCCAGTTGGGTGCTGCTTGAGCTGGAACCATCGTACACCTAGCAAAGATGCAAAGAAGGGAAAATGAACTTATGCTATAGAACACTTCGGAAAAGAAAGTCGATCCCAAGGTGCATATACAAATGGTAACTAGGAAAAAAGGTGAAAAAGCTTAAGAAATTTGGCAAAAAATACTGTTTTACAGCAAAATTAGAGACTGCGATTTCGCGCAGAGCATGTAAAAGCATAATCATTTTTTTGTTTTTTTTAGGGTAATAGGATTTCTTTAACGATCAGGGAAGTCATGCAGCATTTTCGAATGTGCTTTGAAGAGAGATTTATCATACATGAATGGCACACTTTTCAAGCTGACAAAGTCATCTCTCAGTAGCCCTGTAACCCAATTCCGCCACTCTTTCCGACTGAACGGCTTGCATGAGAAGCCAGTAAATAGGTTCTGATATGATTTTGAGATTTTATAAAGATTTTGATTTGTGCCACCTGTTTGAGATTTTCATTCAGAAATATTTTATTAAGTAATAAGAAAAGAATGAATGAGGCGACTGTATTGCAAATGTGCTTACCTTTACTGAGTCATAGCCGCAGCTTGACTGGTATTCAAGTTCGAAATCGCTAAAACGAAGAGTCACTTGTTGTCCAGCAGGAGCCTCGGTGAGGTAAGAACAGGACGCGCTGTTATCGTAGTTGCTCGGGTAATTTGGGGAGGTGAAAGTTGCACCACTTACGTTGAAGTATCCACCACATCCTATCGAAGATGTACAGAAAACATTAGCAAAATGCTCCCCTCCTTGATCATTTAAGGCGTTATTTTGGTAAATTTAGTAGATATGGGCGCATACAGTTAGACGTCCAGAAGGATTAAAGAATTAAAACGCATTGCTTTTAAAATGCAACATATCATATCAAGACTAGAAACAGCTTTAAATGTTTAAAAAGAAAGGGGAAACTCTGTACTGGGATTTATAATCTAATTTCAAAGAAACATTTTGTTATTTCCTACATTGTTATTGATAAATGTTGCAGTCAAAGTATTAATTCTTAAAGTAAAGAATAATTGAAACCTAGTTATATAGGTTGTTATTGATATAAATTGAACGGAAACCCTATCAGTGACACAAAATGTAAATGTTAACAAGTGGTCCCGAACCCCAATTTCCACACTGCGGCCTAACGGCCCGTTTACGTTGCGCCACTAAGTCAATAGTAGTAAAGAGACGTACCACCAGGTGCAACTGGATCAGGATCGGGATTTCCAGGGTTTCCACCAGGCTGGCCACCACCAGAACCTTCGCCAATGTAAAGAAGGAGGTCTGGTGAACCAGCACCTTCGTCGATTATGGCGTCAGCGATTGATTTAGTTTGCATATATGATTTGAGTTCTGCTGGGGTGAGAGATGCGTTGTTGGCAAGCAAAATAGCTGCTGCACCTGCAAACGTAAATATCGAAGTATGAAATCAAAACATGAATTAAATATTGAGTGGAAATTCTACTTCTTTATAGGTATTGACAATTGGAAAAATAATTTTGGTGATGAAATATCAGAAAATGTATGTACCTGCAACATGAGGACAAGCCATGCTAGTTCCACTGATGGTGTTGATAGCATCGGTAGTTCCACGCCAGACACTTGTAATATCAACACCAGGAGCAAAGATATCGACACATGTTCCATAGTTGGAAAAGTAAGCTCTAGTATCTGTGTTATCGGTGGCACCAACAGTGATCGCCTACAGACATAATTGTAAACTTTAAAGATATATAAACAGGTAGAAACAATTGGAGCCTAATTGAAATAAACCCATGAAAATAGCAAAAACTGTCATTAAAATTGGTTAAAATTGACCATTTTGAAGCGTTTTGAATTTTAAAGCTTAAATATAACAAATGAGGCAAAATTTGTTTACCTTGTTGCAAATTTGTGACATTACAAAGAGAAAACAAATTAATTTCCTAATCTAATCAAGTTTTAATTCTCCATATGCATCATACCCTCAGTTAAAAATTACTGGGAGAAACCAGTCTGATGATATCAGTTACTGAAATTTATGACAGGAAATTAAAGAATGTAGTAAAAGATATTAAGGTGTTTTATCTTTCATACATTGCAACTTTTGCGTACATTAAACATTCTTCAAACTTAGATTACCGGCGAAAAGTACAAGTACGTTTGGCAAAATCTAAGAAATACTACCTTCAGAATTTAAAGCTCTTTCTTGTATATATAAAATCTCTACCTTTCCGTGTGTGTTATATAGAGCGTTTTTGGTTTGGGCTTGGCAACCAACGACATTTATCAATAACTAGACGTCAATATTCAAAGATTGTTGTGTAATGTGAATACATTGAGTGTTATTCAAAACTTTGTAAACCGAACTGAAAGACTCCAACGAGCACCCTATCCACCTTCCTTTCATGCACACTCCTCCTGCAGTATGTATAGCATTATCTGCTACTTTTTGAATAATCATAAATTTGCACATATAAATATACTTTACTTACTGGACCAGTTCGGGCTGGCGAGTAATCACAAGCATCGTCATCATCGTTGCCTGCAGCTACAGCGACCTGGATACCTGCAGGAAGATTCATGAATATTTATCACAGACCGCTGAGCTCATGATTAAAAAGGCTTAGCGTCGGAAATACATTAGAATTGTGCGCAAAAGCTGTCCATATTATACCAGATTGATTTTGTCAAATTTAAAAGTTTAGTAAGAGAAAACCACTCTTTTGGAACCTTTATTCAGTCAATAGCAGTACTTGATTAGGAGAGCAAACTGTTTTTTATCAATATGATATGAACAAACTTGTTACTGAATATTTAAAGGCAGAAAACTCATTGCAAAAAAAGTTTTCTTTAAAATTTGTTAAAAATAATAGAATTGACTGAATGAATATGCGCGATTACATCTGTTCCTTTTATTTGAAGAAAAAAAAAAACGTATTTTCGAACACAAGCTTATGGTATTGAAAGATCTTTTATTTACCGTCGTTGATCACGGCTTCCACAGCGTCATCCATCAATGATGAAGCTCCACCTCCGAGGGACATGGAACCAATGGCAGGGCGGTTTCCATTTTGGATAATCCAATCCAAAGCTGTTTCAAATAAGATAATCATTAATTGATTATTTATAGGAATTCCTTTTTTTTAGACTGAGTTGGTAAAAGTAGCAGAAAGACGTCGACCAGGGGTAAAGTTAAAGGGTAAATTCACCTTGTGGAAAATTTGAAGAGGAAAACAATATCAATGTAATATCAATCATTTAATAAATCTAATTCACTGAAAATGTCTGAGGGCATGAAAAAGCATTGAATCGGAAAAAATTTAAATTTCAAAACTTTTTATTTTGACGAGATTCTAAGGAGTTTACAATTGCAGTTTATTGTGCGAAACACTACTCTTTTGGCACGATACGCGTGATATGATTCAGAATGTTAAATAACTTTGCCTTATGTAAAATAGTAAAACTGGTATAATGACATCAACTTAGAAAGAAAAATAATTGACATAATTAATTTATGTAGCGTTTTTAGTGTACGTATATTCAAAAATGCTTTACGAAAAATAAGAAACAAGAATACATAAATAAAAGATACACTTAGTGCTCAGACAAAGAAATCAACACTTAAGATATAACCTAAAAAAATGGGGTTTCAGCGCTCTTAGAAATTTCATAATATTGATCATGTTGGCAAAAGATATAAGAATACTTGCCGTCAATAATGGAAGAATAGGAACCAGATCCGAAGCAATTGAGCACACGAACACCGTAAACACGAACATTTTTTGCTACGCCATAGGTTGTGCCGCCTACAGTACCAGAACAATGCGATCCATGTCCGTTGCAATCAGCTCCCTAAAAGTTTAACAAATACACATTTTGAGAATTTTGTTTAGTTGGATTTCGTAATAATGTGTTGCATATGTTGATATGCAAGCGAATACATGCAGGGGCGGATCTAGATGGGGGTTCTGGGACTTGGACCTCCCCCCTCCGAAAAAATACCAAACATTTTCATCCAATAATAACCAGAACCCCTCCTTGTAAATTTCCTTCAATTTTTGGGAAATTTCATAGAAATCTCTTTCAATCTTTGGAAAATTTCTTTAATTCTCGTGAAATTTTTAGAAAGTTCCCTTTATTTTCAGGCAATTTTTCTTCGAATTGTGGTAATTTTTTGGAAATTTCTTTCAATGTTTGGAAGATTTTTATTCGATTTTCGACCAATCTACGGTTTGGGAAATTTCTCTCCATTTTGGGCAATATCCTTAAATCTCGTGTAATTTTCGGAACATTTCCTTCATTTTGGGGCAATTTTTATTCGGTTTTCGGTTAATTAATTAAACTTTTGGGAAAAAAGAGAGAGAAATTTGAGGAAAATAAGGTAAAACAACTCAACTTTTTAGCGCGAAACAATCATTTAGTAATTCATATGGTACAAACATTTTGTTTTGAGACTGCATATACTAACATTGCAAAATCTGACATTTTATAGGAAAGAATCGTTATTACTTAATCGTATTGCACAATTTCATCGCAGCGTTTGATATAAAAAAAAAAACCCACGTCATAGTCTCAGGTCTTTTAAACAGTGCGTCTACTAGAACATAGAGGGGAAAGTCTTTTTCTTGAAATATTGATAAAGTTTAATTGTGTAGAGAACAGTGTTATAAACTCTTATCAATAAGTCTAATAGTTAATTGTTAAAATGTTAAATGTTTTACTTTCAATACTTTCTCAACAAATTTAATTTCTAGAGCTTTGACTTACTGTTCCACCGATTGCATCATAGGCTGATTCAGCACGACCTTCAAAGTCAGTGTGCTCCCAGTTGATACCAGTGTCAATGACGTAGACGTGTACGCCAGTCCCGTCGCCTATGACATAAAGAAGAAGAGAAAAATAAATCTCAAGATGATTTGAAAGCCGGCACTTCATTAAAATATGATTGTGGGTTAAGTTTGCCAGGAATGCTTAGAGCCGGCGGGGACAAAAGTATTATTTCCTATTAAGGGAGGCTTGTCTCAGGTCGTAAATGGCTGGTTTTGGTGATGCAGAGCTTTTACGTCATGTGCATACATCGCGTTGTGTGTGTGTATGAAGATTGAATCGTAGTGCATAACGTTTAAACAATTGACGGGGAACTTGTTTTTTTCAAGGCATTTGTTAGAAAGAAAAAAGTGAAAGTGAAAGTGAAAGATTAGTGACATAATACAATAGCAGTCACCAGACAGAAATAACTAATTCGGAGAAAAATGGTTCTGGCGGGATTCGAAAAATATCGTAAGTCCATCGCCTTAACCGACTGGGCTGCATCCAGTGTCTTTAAGATTAGGGTTTTAATTATTATATACCGTAAAATAAGGGCCAACGAATTGAGTTCTAAACATTGTATCCATATGACGTTTGCGCCCTTTAATATCCATGTGATAACCCACTGGGGTTTCCGGATCCATGGCAAACGAAACCTCTGATCCACCTTGTTGAAGCTCCTGACACTAAAAGATAGAGTTAACACATGGCTATCTTTTATAACAGATGGAAAAATGACACTGAAGAAACAGTATGATGTGTTATTCCCATTAACTGTAATAGAATGACATCATTCACTATAATCGTTTCTTAACTGCTTAACATGTGCTTAGTTATTGTATCCAAAATTGATTCAACATGTTATACAAAATATAAATATTTCTAATATCTTCAGATAATGTCTTATCAATTGACAACTCACAATAACTTAAAGTTTGAATTATTTTGCCTTTCAAAGGTAAACAAATATGAGTTTATTATCCAATAGAAATGCTGGACATCGTACCTGTTTAAATAAAAGTAAGACACATGTAATTTAAGCCATATTGTTTACTTTCTAGATTTGATATGAATATGATAGTAAATTTTAGTTTATATGAGCTTCACCTATTGGAGCTCGCCCAAGGTTGGAAACAATTGATTAAATACAGGTTTTCTGAAATAACTATTCATACAGTCATATATCAGAAACATTGAAAGTTGATAAAATTAGGAGAGAATGCAATATTCAACGAAGTTTTTCTTTTCTACAAAACTAACGAATATGAATATCTACAATTATGTAAAGAAATAATCCTGTTCTCATAACCAACATTTGCATCAATTGATAGTATTAACAGGAACAACACGAAATTATTTCTGTAGGTAAGACTGTTTGGATCATATACTTACCGACGGGGTTGTATACGTCATCCATAGGAAGAGCGAGTTGATCAATACGATCAAGTCCCCATGATCCTAGGGTGCTCGTCTTCACTATTCCATCTTCTTCTATCGCATCTACGAATTTAGATTGGCGTAGCTGTGAAATAATCATATGCTGACGAAGTTACCATACGTATAGCAGGTGGAAGTTAGGGTATGGTTGAAAGGGCCGGGGATCAAGCAAAAAGTTATTGATTTTAAGTAAGAAAGTTAGATATCATTTTTTTGGAAACCATTAATATATAACACGTTGTACGTTTTATGGTAATGCCTGAAGGATGAACTTTTAATTCACTACCCCCGTAGCTGTCCATGTAAATATTTATAAATGACTCACTCCCACCATGTGTCACAATTTCATTTGACATGTTTGATATTTCCAACAAAAAAAATTGTAAATCAATCATCTAAAAGCAATTAATAATCGCTTTTCACAGTTCCTCGATCCTTCTAAATCCACGACAAATCGTCACCATTTATACATTACTTTAACTAAAGAGATAACGAAGTTCCGATTCAGATTAGTCAGTCAAACATGCAGAACCTCTATCTGTCTATAGTGAAAGAAATCGAATCAAAATCAAATGAATCTCCTCAGACGTTTTACGTAGAACAAATTAAGACTTGTTGTGGGCCAAGCGAGTGGTGTATCTAAAGGAGGCAGAGAGGAGGAGGGGGATACAATTTCTTCTATCAGGAAATTTCTTAAAAGTCGGAAAATTTGCACAACATAAAATTCAGTATGTTGGTAATTCTACTAAAATCCATATTGAGAAAGAGGATCACAATTTTTAAGTTAAAACCAAATATTTAAGTTAGGCTATTTATCAGTTTAGAGTTAGCAATTTTCCGACTTATTTCTGAAAATTCCTGAAGATTCCTTTAAAATATTTCACTATTTCCTCAAAATTTCTGAAGATTTTTCGCAAAATATCCCAAATTTTTCATAAACATTTCCAAAGTATTTCTTTCAAATTCCTGATTTAGAAGTTTGTCCTAAAAATATGTGACATTTTTCCCAAAATTTCCGTAGGTTTTCCTCAAAATATTTTAACTTTTCTCAGAATATTTCACTTTTCCTCAAAATATCCAAATATCACAAGTTTCACTCACAAATTAAAATTTTCGAAGTCTTTACTGAAAACTTCTGGCCATAAAATTTTTGCAGCGCAACAGTTAATAGCTAACCTTATAGTGGAAATCCTCTTCTGCAAGTCCCTCAAAGGTTGCCTGCCTTAACCTATAATACATGAATGATTGGATGGTAATCACTTTCGAGGATCATGATTGGTTGCCTAAAAACATTTTAGATAGAATAAAGAGGCCTATTGGAAATGAAGTTTGGTATTTACTGTTATTTGCAGATTAATTGCAGTATACAGGCCTGACAGTATATACTAGGGCATTAATTTTGATTGATAGAATGATAGATAGAGAGTGTAGAGAAGAAAGTAAAGATAGCAAGTTGTAATTACCAGCTCAACAGCGCGCTTTGATAATGAGGCTGAGAATCCACTGAACACTTTATAAAATCTCTTGGTAACCTGGAATTCAGATAACTGGAAAGCGAAGCTTCTTGATAAAGAAGGAAGTACAGCGTCCACGTCATACCCAGCCTGGAAATAATATGATTGGGAAATAATGCATCAACGGACATTAAGTAAGACATTAAGTATCAAGTTGCTCAAGTTTGATTGTTTAATTATTCAAAATATGCAGCTTAGATGCAGTTCGTGCAAACCATTCAGGATGTCAGGGGACGAAGGCCTGTGGATAGGTGGAGCATGAGTGGACCGCAATTAAACAATCCCGGATTTTTTTAAGTTATCGGACAACGAAGTTTTGAGTCTCAAGCACTATAATAAATATGTCACTTTCTCTAAAAGGTTTTCTGATCATGAATAATACAAACTAGTATTCTGAACCGTCTACACCAACTGTATACTACAGAAAACTGGAACAAGGGACCATAGCCTTCAAACTAAACATAATATTTTTAACATTTAACGACCGTTTTATTCAAATCTAATGTATTATCAAACATTGGTATAGCTTTTTATGGTACTATAAGAATAATACAGTTTATGCAAATTAAAATATTCATACATAAAGAGATTCCCCCAAAATCATAAAATGTGCTGCCAAAGATTCCTTTCAATATTTTCCAAAGGTAGCCTATCATAGCATTATCGAAGCTATTCAGTTTGTTAATTAGGTGTCTGATCTGACCATTCGAAAACAATGCTTAAAATGTTGTCCCTTACCACAAAATTGCCCAATATTTATATTTCCGTAACAAATGATCTGTCGAACAGGTAATGTATCCGCACACCCATACAATGTATGTTGATATAAATGTGCATTGGACTCCTCACTCACCTTCAGCTTGATGTTGTACCGACCGGGAACGGGATTTCTAACGGTTCTCAGAGGAGCGATTGCGCTCACAGCTGCCACAAGTACGCATAATATCAGTACCCTCATTTTGAATCTAAAGTAAAAGTTAAGATGTACCAAATTATTCCAAATATTCAAATATGTACTATTTTCCTAATTCATTACTCGTCACTTTCTAATTTAAACCATGGTCTATAATGCTCCGTTTTGTTCGAATCGTAGCCAAGACCTTTTCGGAGAGCATAGCAGTAAAATGCTTATTAGTAGTGTTTTGTCCTGTGCGCTCCAAAGGGAACACAACTGAATAAAGTATAGCAACCAAAGAAATTGTCCCTGCACTTTCTCTACGGTACCAGGGTTATTTGTGGGAAAGGAAGGTGGAGAGGGGGGAGGGGGGTATCAGATGAAGTATGATAAAAGTATGATCGAAAAACTGATGATCGTAGGCCAAATGATTGAGAGTAAAATGTATAATTATTCATTGATTCATTTCTTTTTTTTTTTTTTTGAGAGTAGCTCATTCGACTAGAAGCTGATTTTGCGATGAGGCCCTGTTGACAATAAACAGATAAATTAAAACAATATTTTAACAATCTGTCCAGCTGATATTCCAGTTATCAGTTGGACCATTTGTGTGCATTAATTCCGAAACTATTTTATGCCAAATTTGTTTTAATTTATTTTATTCTGAAGACTATATCGGGGAATGAAGAGTATTGGCCAAAACATTGTTATTATACAATTTAGCTACATAACTATTCAGATGAGAATGCAAAATATATGAAATCGATGTATCAAAAAGCTCAAATTATAAAGTGACACTTTTGAAGTTGGAAAAAATAGCAGAACAAATCTTACCCTGTCGAAACAGCCCAAGAAGAATCTTAGTAGTCGAAGTAAAAAAGTTTCATGAGTACTTTGCTTTTATACTTTCTTTCTCTAAATAATGATTATCTTAATCCATACAATATGGTCTTTCTCACGTTGTATTAGGTACTAAGGTATCTAGGGGTGATTAAGATTACTTCAGCTTGGGATTAGTAAGCTGTTCTATTGTTTGATGATCTGAGATGGTTGCTTCCAGCTGCTCTTTTGTTATCAGATTTCATGATAGTTCATTAAATATGTTCTTCAAACATGTATGAAGAATTATCGTGTTTGACTTGTTCGTCACTGTATACCAGTGGCGGTCACACGACCGAGGATATCTCCCACTCATTGTCATACTAAGGGAATAACACGGTTGTTAGGGGGAAATAGTGTCACCTTTTTGTTTAAAATGAAAGTAATGAGAAATTTTCTATATTGACCAATTAAGAATGACTTCTCACATGAGCTTATTTAGAAGAAAATTCCTTCCGCAAATGTTGTGACGGCTATTTTGCAAAGCACAATAACCTGGTAAACATAGTGCAAAACGGGGCGACTCAAATTTCTGTCTAACAGTCATTCATCATTTAATAATTTAAAAAATGGTATGTATTCCGTTAAAATGCTTCAAATGCCTCAAACAATCTGCTCATTACCTTTTGTTCCGCATCTTATCAAACCAACAATTTGATGTGAGGTTGAGTGGACAGCCATTTCTCTAGGCATATCCTCCTCATTGGTAATGCACCTGGGTCTGGACAGTTCCTGTGCGTGGTGCGCGTCCTACAAATAGACCAAAGCTACAAGGATATATATCACTACTAAAACATACTACATGATTCTTTTGGGAAGGAAAGCTTACCTAAATTAATGAAAGTTACAAAGTTCAAAGTATTTAGTCATGCCAAATTTTAATTTTTTAAATTTTGGATTGGTTTTGCATGTTAGGATCATTAAACTGTTTTGTTCTTTCCTAAATTAAAAATACGGATACCACCTGGCACCCTCATTACAGAATCCTCCCCTGAACACTACTCCGTCTTGATTTTCTGTGCCTTTGGCATTCTAGTAATTGCATGAACGATTACGTGACATTGACAAGCAGTATCTGAAAAGTATCGAGTTTCCAATTTTATTTCCACGTTACTCCACCACGTATTACAACACAATTTGTGGTCAAATGATAGCGTAATACATGGTCCACTTGTTGAGAGAATGTCCTTGATACGGGATGAGGATGACAGTGGCAGTTTCATCCCGTCCGTGTTTTACGGGGCGATTTCTTCAAATGCTAATAAACCCCAGGCAAGTGATCACCAGTCCCCTACCTTCATCGTACCCTGAAATATCAAGAGCTAGACAAGCAACATGCTGTCATTTCACAATAAATGATGCACATGGTCAGATGGTGATTAATAAGACCCTGGACCCAACATAGTTTTCCGTATGGCGGTATTTCCTGGCGCGATATGAAGACTTAAAACAATATTAGGTGGGATTAAAAATAAATACGTAAGTACAAACTTTTTTCACATTTGGTTTTGAAATGCTTGAATTGATGAACGATATGGGTTTTGGCGACCTGACACCCCCACCCCTCCTCCACAAACAATTTTTTCCAGTAAAAGCGTGGACACATATTTGATTGATCGGATATTCAAATGGCGTCCTCTGTTGAAATTTGTGCCCCTGAAAATACAGTTATCGCAACCGTGAACGTCCACGTTTGCAGGTGCGTCCACGGATTGATGTGTATTCTTGCCAAAGTCCACGTTTGCAGGTCTTTGCAAACGCGCGCGCGCACACAAACACACATACATACACACAGACACGTTGTGGATAAGAATTACGGCCCTGCCTACACAATTAATCTATTCAATTATCAAGGATGTTTATTTCAACCAATCAGTGGCACTTTTGTGTGGTGAAAGCAACAAACTGTGTCTGTCCGCATAGTTTGAACAGTTTGCGGACATCCAGCAAAATTTGTTGCAACTTAAAAAAAGTTTGAATTATCTTTTTATATTAATATATCATTCAATTGGACTTTTGAGCTTATGTTAGATTAAATGATTAGATTCTAGGATTCTTAGAATTTATAGGATTTTTTTTCATAGTGTTTAATTTCAGGAATAAAATGTATTTCATCCTAGAACTGCATAAAGGCTTTTATAGCAATGATGATTTTAGTCTTGAATAAATGTTAAAGAGCAAAATTATTCTTACGCGAAACTTTACGAGGGAATGTTGTCTTCAGAAAATTGTTTGACATTCTCCAAGAAACTGAAAAATCCGATCACACTAGTAACGTCACTTCCGCTGCGGTAATTAATTGGCTTGTTGGTGTATGGTCGGATATTGTATAAACATTTCGACAAATCACAAACGTTGGATTGTATGGTATTTCTTATCTCCATTGTATCCACACCGTTAACACCATTTAAAGTAAAGTAGTAGCCAGGTAGTAGAAGTATATAATTCAGGTATGTATCGGGCGTCGGGAAGAACGAAGGGACGACTGCCCCAAAAAAATGTTCTTACGCCTAAAATAAACATATCTTCCTCCTCATTGATTCTTTTGTTCCATCCGATGTTCAATATATCTTAAACAACTTAGAATGTATTTTAAAACGCATTTTGCATTTTGTTTTTCAAAATACTATCTGATTATAGGTCTCAATGCTGCAGTATAAAGGGTCGAAGAAATAAATGCCGTTGTTTTGTTTTCGTAATTTATTATCTATCATTATATTTCTTTACCCTGTCACTATTTTTGGAAAACGATGCACATTTTGGCTTCTCATTAGTTCCGAAAACGTGTGTTAATGTTCGTAGTGTGCCAAATCCAAACAAAATTCTCACGCTCTACCATTGCCCCCTTCATAGAGGTGACCATTCCTACGCCCCTGGGTACATTTGCATGCCTTCAATTATGCTAATGAATTGTGCTGCTGTCACATATCCAACAACAATTGCAAGGAAATTCATTAGTGCTGGAAGCATGCAAAAGTCAGCTGCTAAAATTGGTTTGAAGATCAACATGTAATACCAATGAGAAGCATAGTTGTAGTATATAGCCCTCCAATAGTTACATCAAATTGAAAAATAGGTAAAATGCCATGGTCGAATGAAAGAATTAGATGTGCCAATTTAAACCCATACAGTACAAAGCCGACTAGCATCCATGGCAATGTTGCATTGTGGTGAAATTGTGACATCAGACTTTGGCCCATAGGTCAACGGTCAAGTGGGAATATTGTCCTTTCAGCTGCTGTTTTTAATGGAAAGCAATTTTGATCTGTGGATAGGTCCGACAGACAGACAAGGTAAATGATCACATATTCTTTGGTGCTTCAGAAGGTCAAGGGTCAAAGGTCAAAAACTTGTTAAAACTGGAAGGATTTGGTGCAATGTTATAGATGCAAAAAGTACAAGGCCTATTATACGAACCACAGGTGGTGGCATGGTATTTTTTTAGGTGAAGTTGTGACCCGCAGACTTTTGTCTACGTAGGTCATTAGCTAAGTGACAAGCTTTTGTATTAAGTATACTGTAAAAAGTGCTGGCCGGATAAGTGGTGATGAGATCAGCAACTGTTGTTTCGCTATGGGGAGGGACCAGTTGTGGCACCATGATTTGCACGACACGGGATCTAGAATCGATTAATGTTTTCGAATGTATTATAATGGAACTTACGATACAACAGTACAAGAAAACATGATTTCGATGGATATAACATGTGTATCACATATTGTAATAGTAAAAGAGTGGTGTAGCTATTTTTATCAATACAAGGTTAAGTGCTTTACAATTTATGATGTTTTTAAATGTATTTCTGTGGAACTTTGTTTACAATAGAAGAAGAATGTTATTGTTAGTTGTATATACAGACGACCTGGTTCTGTTATTGATATAGACTGACACCATTGAAAAGATGTATAAGCACAGTAAGTCTGACATGTGCTTATGTGGTGAATTTAACATAAGTCTTCTTAACTACAAAAATCATACGGGCACCAGAGATTTTGTAAATTTAATGTGTAGTTTTAGGCTTTTTTCATTAATAGATACACCTAGTCGTATAATTGACCACTCAGCTTCTTTGATTGATAACATTTTCACAAATGTCATGAATATTGATTTGAAAAGTATATTACTTATAAATGATCTTAGTGACCATCTTCCTGTCTTTAGTGTTATTGGATATAGCGTTCATAGAACAAATGAGAAGAAGTTTTTATATATCAGGAAAAATTCAAACAAAATTTAAACCAAGTTTATACAGCTAATGATGTTCATAAGACTTATAATCATTTCATTAACATTATAACTAAACAGTATAATGAATGTTGTCCTGTAAGGAAGATAGTGACGGAAAATAGGAAAAGAGATAAGGCATGGATAACAAAAGGTCTGAAAATTGTATGTAAAAAGTAAAAATATGCTTTATCTAAATTTCCTTCAAAACAGAACATTGGAATGTGAACATTAAGAGGTATAATAAAGACAATATAGATATATCTGTTTTGAGATTTGTGGAAAGCCATACAAAAATGTCATAAAGAAACATGGAAGATTCTAAATGTAATTATAAATAAAAAGTACAAGACCAACGGTATTTACTCTGATACTTTTATCGAAAATAATAGGACTGTGGTGGTAAAAACATATATTTGACGATTTTGATCTGGTTTTTTTACAAATGCAGTATGTCTAAATCAACAGCTCAAATTCAGACAATTGTAATGTATGACCACAAGGGTCTATCTTTGGACCAAAGTTATTCATCCTATATAATAATGATATTTGAAAAAAGTCTCCAAATTGTTAAAATATGTACTCTTTGCAGATGACACACAAAAAAAATTGTTCTCATGGGAATACTTATACACTATGTAGATTAATAATTAGCTTTATAAACTTAAAGGAGCACTATACCGAAAGTGAGGGCGCTTGATTTTGCAAATTTCAGTAATATACCATGCACAAAAGATTGCTAAACTTCATACCTCCATAGCCCACAGACGACATGAGGGCAAAGGTTACTTGAATATTCATATTAACCAGAAATTTGCTATACCGTTGCGTACTAGATAAGCATTTGATTATCAGGGACCCCTAAAAATACGCCCTCACTTTTCGGTCTAGTGTTTTTTAATGTATGGTTTGCAGTTAATATATTATCTCTTAATGTTAGCAATACTAATTATATGTTATTTACCAACCGCCGTATTAAATTTGATTTGAAGATTACTATACATGCAATTAATATTGAAAGAGTGTGTGTGACAAAGTTTCCTGGTGTATATATAGATCATAATCCAAACTGAAAAGAGCACATTCTTTATTTATGAAGAAAACTTTCTAAAAGTATTGCAATTATTCGTCAGAAAGCCAGCCAAGTTTTAAATAGCTACACTATATACTTTATATTGTGCAATGTTCCTTCCTATCTCAAATATTGTGCTAAATAATAAGAAAATACATATAAATACAATATTACACCATTAATCTTCAAACAAAAGAAGGTTATCCGTATTGTCTGTAATGCAATTTTTGTACACCGTAATAACAAGCATTTTGACAAATTAAAAACATAAAGATTATCACAAATTATAAATTTCAGTACAGAAGTATTTATGTTTAAGGTTTATCTGATGTCATTACCAGAGAACATACAAAACAAATCTCATTGGCATCCAATGGTAGATATAACACAAGACAAAAAATTCAAACAAAAGTATATGTAAGAACAAGGAAAAAACGATTGTGCATCTCCACCTCAAGAGTCAAACTCTTGAACTCACTTGATGACAATATGAAGACAAAATGTAAAACCCTAACTCTATTTAAACAAAATACAAACAAAATTATTGCCATTTCAGGTGTATCAAGATTAACTTTTAGTCATTAGGTTGTGTAATTGCCAAATCTGATCATTTCTTCTTTCTTTTTTTTTTTTTTTTGTAGAAGGCTCTTCGGTTGTTCTCAAAGATTTTTCTTGTGGTATCTTTATGTACACATTTATGTTTGTTTTATCACTATTTTTTCCGATTTATCTTGAAAATAATGTTTAGGAAAAACATTTTATAAGTATTACACTTCAGTTTGTTTTCCATTTCTATACAATAATTTACAGATTAGATACAAGATAAAGATTTACAAAATGTATTTTGTTCATTTGAAAATATAATTATGTAGTTATTATTTGCTAGAAATAAATTGTGTCATTGTTAAAAAAAGATTATGGTTACATTCAATTTTTCTGAGTACTAAAAGTTCCCAAATGTGTGCTGTAGCTTTATGTATTCCTCTAGCCTCACACCTCAAAACCTTAGCCGTAATCGCTATCCTTCAGTAGCATCTTATTCAGTTGCACGCATCCCTGGTTCATGGTTTTCCAGTAAGCCGTCCTAGATGTAGTTTATATTTTCTTACTGTCTTTTTACTTTTGTTTACTTTGACATGAAGGATTATAAGAGAATCTTCCAACAAGTTGCTTAAAAATGTGAATTTCTTTTGACTAATTTTGCCTACATGCGCACTTATATTTGATCAAAACTTGTAAAGAGGACTTCAAAATACGTGGATGACGGTCAAGTTAAGTATTGTTCATTGTAGATTAGTTTTGATCTCCAAACTGCCAAATGGTTTTGTCATTCGTTTCCCAGTTAGTACACCTGCAAAATCTTGGCGGGATTGTGACTGTCGAGTAAACTTATGAAGTGTATGAATTAGTACTGCAGAAATGTTGACGAATAGATAAGTTCAAAGTTTTTCAGGCAAAGCTGTACGACTAGTTTGTAACTTCCTAATTTCTTTCTGCTGATGTGTCAATCTTCTCTACAAACATTTTGCTAAGGAAAGCGGTGTCATAGCCATAGAAATCATACGAGGATGAAACAACATTAAGTCATGGTAACAAATCCTAGTTCAAAATACATTAACAAAATGATACAAAGTTTGAGATAGCCTTCCCTTGTAATCGTCTCTAGGGCCGTTTTACTAGTTGGGACAAGTGTTATTTGTATTAAGTGTTTACATGTAATAATTCTGAAATGATTTCCAAACTAGGAAACAACATTGAACCGTTCAATTAAGGAGTGGGAGAGGCTTGTCATCTAAGCATTAACATTAAAAAATACAGAGGGAATTTCTGTAGAACACACGAACATGACTGATAACGGAACAAATTAAGTATTCATCATGGGTTAGCATGAGTAAAGAACTAATTAAACTATCATTTAATGAGGAAACCTCCCACTCTATTGAGCTGGAAGTCAGCGACTTTAAAATTACAGAACCCGTAGAGAAGGAATGTCTCTTTAGAATTAATGGATGGTTATATTTCCTTTATGATAAAACTTTTTCCCCCAAGGTCCCATTTGTCGTTTGTGGGTATAAGAAAGTCTTCGAATTTCATGGATTCCAATGGGGATTTTAACTAATTCCTTGTTCCCTAAAGTGCCACCATAATTTTGCAAAAATTGCAATGTCATCTTATCGTCTGCGGCAAATTGTTCGATGACATGGCTAGATGTTTATGGGTGAAACCGCCATTTATTACTGGTGGATCCAGATGGGGCCTGTAAAAATCACAATTGTGCCCTTGTTGGTTTTCATAACAGTTAGCAGTCCTGGACAGGGCTTGAAATAATAAACCAAAGTGTTTATCAGTCCCTTCTTTGCTTATCTCAATTATTGTGCTGAATAATGAGGAAATACATATCAATATAATATTACTCCATTATTCTTCGAACAGAAGAAGGTTATCTGTATTGTATGTAATGCACATTTTTACAGCATTATAACAAACTTTTTCACAAATTAAAAACATAAAGATTATTAACGTTTGGGTGCAATAAGAAATACACAAGAACTTGGAGCTTCGTATGTCATAAGGATTCATTAGGGCCGCAATTTTAACTTGTGATAACGTTACTGTATATCAATGGAATTTTAAGAATGATCACGGGGGTATTTTTGAAAGAAACAACAGATATCAAATAAAATATTCGTTAGATTTAACCCCGGCCTTTTAAATCCACCGCTGACAAAATAACAAAAAACTCGTTGACCTTTTGTATTAGACAAATAGCTGTCTCAAAGCAATGGTTCGTGTCTGCTATCCAATCATTCTAGCTTTATACAGGATTATCTTTTTGGACTTTGAATACTTTTTGCGTTTTAAATTTGAAATACGAATGTTAAATATTAAATATAAAAGTGGCAGTTTGTCTTTGATATTGTATATTGCAAGGAGTAACATAACGTACCCCCAAATCTTGCATTTTAGGTGTTATAAGATGGCACGTAGTTTCTCTGTCAGATTTTGAATAAAAGAGCTACGTGACGTCCTTGTGGTGATTTAAAGGTTTATTTTAATAGATCACCCTTTCCAGGACTGTTTCAGAGCCTCCAATCCTCACTCTTGGCAACATTATTCTGCTCACTTGCAAGTTCAAGCATCCTTCTCAGACGGTGTTGAGTGAAGTGCATCAAGGTCAATGAACTTAAAACGTTTCTTGTGCTTTGACATTATTTCATCAGAATGTAAGCACAATCTTCTGTAAGATATCTATTTTATAACCAAGTTTGTTGATTCAGATGTTGTTGTCATCCTTTGTTGATGTCATCCTTTGTTGTAGAAATGACTGAAATGATTAAGATTTACATCACAGCTTAACATCCATCAAATAAATCTCTCTGTTTTTCTGATTTTAATTGAAATTTTCTAAGATTGACTAACAAACCATTTGATATGTTGATATCTCCTCACTGCAACGAAATATCAAAGATCAACTGTACTGTTCTATTTGTTCTCTATCACACAGTAGACGACATACATGTCTGAACAACATGCTTAACCTTTAATCAGAGGAATTTGAACATAAAAACAAAGTTACAATAACATACTTTTATTGACATTTTATTTTCCTAATACTCCTATTTGGAAACTTGTGAGAATGACATTGTACAGGTATCAAATTGTTTAATCGATCATTTTAATGAAACTCTTGTATTGTCGCTGCTGCTTCATCTTTCACATCCTGAAATAAAAAAGATGAATATATTACGCTGTAAAGACGGAAACAATACGAATGAAAAGTTGATATGGATGATTATGATAATTAAATTTCATTCGATTATTGCACTTAAGTAGAACTTCATATTATAAAGAGTAAAGCATCATGAAAAAACGTACACAAAAATACTTCATGGTCCAATATAAATGATATACATGGCCCAAGAACACACAACGTTTAAGGATACGTAACAGCTCTTACTTCTTGGTATTATCAGGGAGTTGGAATAGACGACAAGACTATTTCTTAAGCTACCTAAACAAGTAGACAATTTTGAGTTATTACCTCGTGTAAAGCTTCCCCTTTTTTGATCAGATCAAGGTCTAAGCGTCTTTAATCTGTTAATATCATCAAAATTATTGCTACAATTAAAACAACAGTTGCATAGAACGAAAGAACTATACATTTGCAACGAAATGCTAGTGGTAGTCAATGCGGATGTCTGTGTGTGTGGGTGTGTGTATGTGTGTATGTGCGTTGGTGGGTTTAGACCCACCAGCTGATGACATTCGTATGTTTACACACCTTCAAAGCGAGGACACGCACACAACCGATGACGTCCTCGGTTGTTTTTAGTTCTAAAAACGGCTGTTTTTAAAACTATTATGACTAAAACACTACTCTAGTTCAGTATTTTGCATTTTGGTACATGTCACCTGTTAGATAGGATAAGTTAAAAATATGAGTCTAACCTTATTTCCTAATACTGCCATCCCGTATGTGTGTTGTATATTGATCGGTCACCAGTTACATAGGATTAGGCACACGTCACCAGCTGTAGGGTCTACACATGTATGGGTGAGTGGTCACCAGTTATACTGTTATATAGGATTATGGATACGTCACCAGTTGTAGGGTCCATACACGTATGGGTGTGTGTGTGTGTGAATTTGCCTTGTATTTTGAGCATGAACTTTTCTCTAGAAGCCTTGCTCAGATGAAATGGTTAAGGAAGGGGATATGGAGTTACATAATTCATTTCTCAACGGTTATTCCAGTAAAACTTGAATCTTTAAGGAATTGATTTGTCTGTTTTCGTGGGAAAGTGAGTCCAAATATTGCCTCAGATATGTTGCTCAACCAACCAACCTCCAACCCCCAACCACCCTCACCAAGATGCCATTTATAACATAGTTTGTTTTTGTATCATCATGACCGTACGAGCTCACACCTTCCCATCCCCGCCCCCGTAAAGATGTAGAATGTCGGATAAGATTGTATTACAGTATATCACAGTCATGCCTGACCCAGCTAGATATCAGAATTATGTCCTCCTAACCGCCATGACCGCCGACTTGGCATGATGACAAACATCATACTTGGGCACTTAGTCAGGCAGAGATTGAAAATGTCGGAAACTCTGTATAAATCAGAGTTATATCTCAATTATGCCCGAATCGTTTATATATCAGAGTACGGGTCGGGCAACTGGGACAGTATGAAAGATGCCCACTCATATGGGCCATTTAAAGTTTGGGCAGGAAAAACTAGAAATCTTCCAGCGCTTTTCCCCCTTGACCAGTTGACCCTTAGTACCAGAGCTACGTCCATGAACCCAACAAGTTTAGCCGAATTTTTCTAAATTTTAAAGGGAAATTTCCCCTCTATTTGTTTAGATATGGTATAAAGTGATAAACACTTATCTGAGTAGAGTTTAAGTTTAGAATTGAAAATGTTTATCTTTTCATTAAATATGTTGTGGAACTATGTCTGTTTGTGTAGATTTTGGGGCAACAAAATAACAAATCCTTAGACCAAGGCTTTACCCTTAAACCCTTGAACACTTTTGTCTGAAGTTTCTCAATTTTCAGGGGAGCAGATTCAATATGAGAATGTAGAATTGTCTTGTTATCATCAATTAAACTTTCTGAGCTTTCTCAGTTCTGCAGTTTGTGTTTATTTTCAGCCATTTTGGGGTATCAAAGACAAGAAATCTTCAGAACTTCCTTGTGCTTCACCCTTATACTCCTCCCAAGCACCTTATGTCGGACTTCTTCCCCTGGATCGTATATCCTTGCTTTGCCCAGAAACCCAACGACTTTTCCTTTACATTTTGGAACTTTGTGTTTATTTTAAGCCATTTTGGTGCATCAAACAGTCAAAAACAAGAAATATTCAGTCCAAGGCTTCACCCATGAACCCCTAAAAATTGTGCCCAAATTTGCAGGGTAAGTATATTCGTTGGCTGTTTACCCTACATAATGCTTATCTGAGTCAATTTTAAAATTATCTTCTTATTGTCACTTAAACTGTCCGAGCTTTGTTAGTTTGTGTTGATTTTAAGCCATTTTGGAAATCTTCAGACCAGGGCTTCGCCCGTCATGCCCGTGAACCCCACAATTTCCCCCATATTTCCCTCAATTTTTAGGGAACATTTCTCTTCTGCATGCCATTTAGAAATGGTAAGCTAGATTTTAACATGAGAATTCAAAATTGTTTTCTTTTCATTTATTAAATTTTTAACCTTTGTGTTGATTTTCAGCCATTTTAGGAATACCCATCCCACAAGTTATCAAAGGGAGCATGTAATCACAAAAAAAAAAAAAAAAAAAAAAACCTTTGACAGCTTCTACATAATACGATTTTAATAAACAAGTTAAACAGAGCGGTGGAATTCGATGAGCATATTAGGATGCGTCAGGGGTGTAGAAAGCTTTCGAAAAGTGGAGGCATGACCTCTTAGGGGGCACTTTTCAAGTCATATGTCCCCCATTTAAATCTATAGATAAAATAAGTGATCCCAAAACGACAAAGTAAAGTAAAAGGGGAACTTCTTTTTTAGAATGGGACACTTTTCCAATGGGGACACATTCATCCCGTACATGAGACTGACAAAAGTCGCCAGTTTCATACTATTAGGTCAGTAATCGAGGGGCACATTTCATTTTCAAAAGGGAAAGGTGGGGGACGTGCCTCCTCCACTTCCCCGTTTACACACCTAAGGGATGGGTAGTTCACATTAACACAGATACAAAGTGCGTCACAAAGTGCATCACAAAGATGAATAAACACCAATTTATTCAATGAAATTTTCGTTTTTCAAATAAATAAAAACAATCTTCCTTCATTTTAGACTGATTTTTAACATTCAAATCAGAAACGCATTTCAAAAATGTTTCAAAATCAATAAACATTTTCAAACTTTTCAAGATTTTTACATCCAATTTCTAGACCCTTTAAAATATGTTCGCGCTTCGTGCGATAACTTTAATGATATAACAGAAAATTTATCTAATTCCTTGTATTTTTCAAGTACGGTCATTTTTCAACTTCCCGTGAAGTATAGGCATATATCATTTTTATTTCTGTTCAAGTGCTAAAGCTTTTTGAGAAAATTGAAACATCGCCCCCTCCCAAAAAAAAAAATATGAAAAAAAATGTATATATATATAAATAGGACAATGCAGTAATCGAAGAATAGTCCCGATCATTTTAATCTAATAATCTAAAATAATCGCGTTACATTTAATTTGAATACATGTAAACCCAACCAATCTATATAACTGAATTTAATTTGTAATTTTACCTATGGGGGCGGTTCCAGGATTTCTGTGATGGGTTGGCTAACCTCCCAAACATTGATGTCTTGATATCATTCATTGGCGGCGAAACCAGGGGACGAAAAAAGTGGGGCAAATGTGTTGTTTAGCTCCTTTCCCAATATTTGCTTTTAATTTTTTTTAAACTTATAGAAAAAATGTTAAAGGGAAAATTCCCGGATTATATTCAAAGAAATAACGATTTGTTGGATTTCATAAACCGCAAAAACATGTTGCCTTGCCCAAGGTTATATACACAGCGGCAATATTCATCATAATAACACTCACAAGTCAGAAGCAAGGTCCCATGAACAGATGAATGAAACATGTTGCCAAATACAAGATGTACGACACATTCGACCGATCTCGATTGAAGAAGAAGACACTACAAAAATCAAATTAAATAGTATGGATATCCGACTTTTTGTCAAAAAATCTCTTGCAAAAGAAAGTGAAGAGGGTGAGCCTTTAGGAGAAGCAGTGGCGGGGCCATGGGGGTATCCATGGATCACTTTTCCCCCACCTGCCCCCCCCCCTCTTCCCACTCCCTAGAAATGTGTGTAAAGTGACATATTTTGTCCGATTTATAGGTTTTGCCTCCCCCATGAGAGGCATTTGCCCCTTTTTCCCCCATGACCAAAATCCTGGTGCCGCCACCCGGGAGAAGCAAATGTGAAACCTCTCGACAAGTGGGAAAAGATGGTGCCAGTGTCTCATGCGGGGTGTCTTATCGGAGGCAGAAAATCTAGTTCACGATCACGATAAGAAGCCTAATGCATGATTTATCATTTAGACATAATCATCAGTGGCGCCATGGGGGGAACGTGCCCCCTCCCCTCATGTCCGAAATGTCGAAAATTGTATTGTGTCCAAAATGGCTATTTTAGACCTTTTTAATGTAAGGGTGGGGGTAGTCTGTATCATTGCAAAATGATATGCTGCTATACTAGATCGTTCGTAATCATCCTACTTTAATTTAGAAAGCCGTGTATTGCACATATTTAGTCTTTTGGGGTATCTAAAACTTGGAAATGCGTGTTTTCTTGGAGCTTCGCCCCCAGGACTCCCACCGGGGCTTTGTCTCGCCTAAGGCGGTCCCTTGACCCCATACCGAAAAGGTTTGTGCCCCCAATATCAGACCTCTGACGGCGCCACTGATAATCATGGACGTAGATCCTGGGAAATGTGAGTATTCATACCCCACTTCTTGGCGAACCTCTAACACGTAACGTGTTTCATACAATAAAATTGAAAGAAAAAAGTTAGAGTCAAAATGGGACATAATCCGGCGCTTTCTAATTCAAAAGGATGAAAATGAACTTACGGATAGTGAGGTTTCTAAGACAGTACCCTTCTTTCATATCAACGTTACTTTTTGTTTTAAAGGTTGGCTTTTAGTAGATCGTTGAGACATATATCAATTCGATCTTTTGTTATCACGCCCAAATTGCTTCATCTTGAAAGAGCCCCCTACCCCCTCCTTATATTTGAACCTTAACTCCTTTGAGGTAATTCAGGGGCCCCTTATCATAGTCATTGTAAGGCCCCGGTTTTTTTTTTCATACGGTGCCTCATCGGGACTGTTTGGGGCCTCTTATTGTGTAATCATAGAGCCCTTAATTGCCTTCTTGCTGCTAGTACTTTATCGAGGCCAGGGCCTTTCGGGTCGGGGTCGGCGTTGCAGCCAGGGCGTAACTTGACTTTGAGCCCAGGAGGGGGTGTAAGTCAAATTTTGTTTTGCCCTACTCATTAAAAAACGAAATACATGTGTCTATACAATCACACAATATAGAACAGTTGGGAACAGATCACCTCCCCCCCCCCCTCCCCCACCACCGCCAATCCTGTCGCCAGAAATTTTACTGCGTAACACCGTGTGCCCATTTACGAGCCCTGGCGAGGTCTATAGGGGTGAAGCCTTGGTTGGGGTCCAGAGGACAAAGCCCTGGGAGCTCCGAAGTAATGCATCAGCAGATAAGAAGTTTCTCTGCAAACTGGTTGGAGAGATTTTTTTGGTTAATCTATTGTAAAAGAAGGAAAAGAGACGTTTTGCTTTACCTGCCAAAAAGCTGATGTACTTTTCCAGAAGACAGGGGTGTAGGAAGCTTTCGAAAAGTAGGGGCACGACCTTTTAGGGAGAACTTCCCAAAGTCATATGCATATGCCCGCCCCCTGTCTGTAGATAATAAACTAAAGTAAAAGGGGCACTTTCATTTTTAGGAAGGGGCAATTTTCCAATGGGAACCCATTTCTCCGTAAATGGGACTGATAAAAGTTGCCAGTTTCCTACAATTGGATCAGTAATTAAGGGGCATTTAGTTTTGAAAGGGGCATTTTTGTAATATTTTTATTTTTTTAAGTGCGCTCAAATTCCACCAGTTCTTGCACCTTTGACAGTAATTGAGGGGCACTTCTCAATTTCAGATGGGGCACTTTTGTCATTTTTCGTAAAAGCTGGGGCTACGTTCCCCAGTGCCCCACGGTTCCAAAACCTATGCCAGTAGGGGTTTAATCCTCCATTGGTTAACGTGTATTTCCAGAATCCATTGAGATAAAGTGCATTTTCTTGGGCACTCTGGGTGGTTAAATCTTCATTGGGCACGCTGGGTGCTTGTGGTTTAATTCTCATTGGGCTCACTGGGTGATTGGAATCTAATCCTCATTGGGCGCATCGGATGTTGGGGCCCTTATTAAGTGTACTAGGTGCTTCCATCGAGTAAACGTGTATTTCTATGGTCCATTGAGGTAATCTTTTCTTGGACACTCTGGGTGCTTGGGGTTTAATCATAATTGGGCACTCTGAGTGCTTGGGGTTTAATCATCATTGGGCGCACTGAGTGCTTGGATTGAATCCAGATTGGGCGCGCAGGGTACTTGGGGATTTAATCCTCATGTTCGCACTGGGTGCTCTTGGGGTTTAATTTTCATTGGGCGCGCTAGGCTCTAGATGAAGTAAACAAGTTCAGATACCTTGGTGCAACAGTAAGCTTACAAGGTGGTGGCGAGGAAGATATCAAAAACAGAATCTCTAAAACAAGAGTAGCATTTATGAAGTTAAATAAGATATGGAACTCATGTTCAAATGCTACAGGAGAATTTTGAAGATCAGATGGCCATATGTAATATCTAACGATGAAATACTGAGAACCACTAAACATGACAAAATCAGCACTGAAGTAAAAAAAGAAGGTGGAGGTGGATTGGTCATGTGATGCGCATGAGCACTATTAAGCACTGTGTGACAGCTATGAAGTG
The DNA here is from genome assembly GCA_020152595.1 of Chiridota heheva. Classification (NCBI taxonomy): domain Eukaryota; kingdom Metazoa; phylum Echinodermata; class Holothuroidea; order Apodida; family Chiridotidae; genus Chiridota; species Chiridota heheva. Next base: position 276,321 of record JAIGNY010004052.1, read on the forward strand.
GAAACCAGAGAGGAGAAGGAAGGTTGGTCGTCCTAGAACGACCTGGAGAAGGACAGTCGAGAAGGAGAGGAAAGTGATGGGATGGAGCTCGTGGACAGAAGCCAGACGAGTTGCACAAAACAGAGTCCAGTGGAGAGAGTGCACTGCAGCCTTATGGGCCGGGAGGCCTAAAGAGACTTAGGTGAGGTGAAGTGCACTAGGTTTTTCTTTGAGGTAATGTGTTATTTCTATGGTCCATTGAGATAACATGTATTTTCTTAAGTACTTTGGGTGCTCGGGGTTTAATCATCAGTGGGCACTCTGAATGCTTGGGGCTTAATCATCATTGGGCGCACTAGGTGCTTGGGATTTAATCATCGTGTTCGCACTGGGTGTTTGGGGTTTAATCTTCATGTTCGCACTGGGTGCTTGGGGTTTAATCCTCATGTCCTCATAATTATCAATGAAAATATAATATGTATCTATATCTTATCTATTAAATTAAAGTGGGTGTGATTTTTTTGCATACACAAATTATCATAGGCCTACATGTAAAGGGCACTTGTTCACACGTAATGGTGAGGAGTTGTGTGCATATTAATTAGGATTTTGCATAACAATAGACTTTCGTGCAAAATGATTAACCTGAGATTACAGCTTAAACAGGCGGTTTTGTTTTAAAACAAGTCGCAATGACGTCAGTAAGCACAGCGGCAGTTCTTCATCAAAAATCGACTCGGGCCTATCATATTACAATCGTTCAGAGGAGCGTATATTAGGTAAGGTAGGCCTGCATGCGTATGTTTTATCGGGGACATTTATATAATAAACACACTTTATATGACACACTTTCCAATCGGGGACAACCTACCATTCGGGGACATCCCTAGTTGGTTTTCTTCGAGATTTGGGCTCTCCATGGGTGAAACAATATGCCACCTGAAATATTAGGCATTTTATTGCTGTTCCCTTAAAATATGTGTCTTTAGGTGTATTATCAGAGTATGAAATTCTAGCACATATGTCTCCGGTTATGTGATTCAGACTGCATACTGTCCCCAGTTGGGCGAATAAACTCTAACACATTACCTGTTTCCCCGATTGGTATCTTTTATGTGGTATAGTGGTCCTGGTTGGAGGACATACACATGGGTGTACGATGCAGTTAGTATGTACTATAGAGTACATTTCTGTTTTATGTCATTAAACTGTTAAAAAGAACACGATGAGTAGTAAATAATGAATTAATACAAATGGGTTGTTAAATTATGATCAATCTCACCAGGGCCGTAATTTCCGGGGGACAGAGGTGACATGTCCCCCTTTTTCAGCATTTTTTTTTTAATTTTGTACATTTTGGGGAAATTTTGCCATTTGTCCCCCCCTCCCATTTTTTGGATAAGAGGCCATGTCCCCCTCCCCCTCCTTTCACACACACACACACACACACACACTTTTCAAATAAGAATTACGGCCCTAATCTCATCTCATCTAATTTGGTTAAAAATAACGTCCCATACGATGTCCCCAATCGGATGATTCAAAACGCATGTCCCCGGTTGGGACTTAAAACAAGTATGGGTGTGTGTGTGTGGAGGGGAAGGTGGGGGGAGGGGGTCCTTTCTGCCTCCCGGGAATTACGGCCCTAGTTTTTATCATCCAAATCGTTTTTGTGAGATGAATAGGTCGAACTATCAGGCTCTTCCGTTTCTCCCAGCAGATTGACCTGTCGACTGCCTAAGCCATTTACAGGCTGCATAAGCGTATAAACCCGTTTTTTCTCAACTTACTACTGCAGATGACCCACAGGCGCAACAAAAATATGTCCCTCTTCTCTAGTTTCGTCCCTGGCCCTGTTTGGATGACATCCATGGCCCTACCAATTGATTTGGTCATAATTCAAGGGGAATTTAACATAATACATTAAGTTTTTGAAAAACAGTGATGAGGAACACTGTTGGCAGGTTGGGGAAAATATTTGCATAATTTATTCAAATAATGCCTAACACTCAAAATGCTGTAAAATGATTTCAACACCATATATTTCAACACCATATATTTCTTAGCTACCTGTCCATCTGTCCATGGATCTCGATTTAATTGTTCAAATTATTCCTTGATCAGATTACGGAAGATTGTAAGGTGCATGCGTGGCAGCTAATTCTTGTAAGCGTGCGTGCGCTGACTGGTATATGCAGATGGGGATGTATTGAAGGTTATAACCTTCCTGGCTACCGTACCACGCCGGTAAAGCCAATGCAACAGTGGATAGGTGGGCAGCGAACCGATTCGTTTAATCCCTAAAATGGGCTTTCTGACAAAAGATGCACGAAAATTGGAAAGAAAGAACAATTAAAGGTGGACTAAGACCCATATGTCAGGGCGTCTTTTTGGTGAATTTTCAAATATTCATTCAACATATTTTATCTCCCAAAGTGATATAATTATCTGATTATATTGATTCTGAATCTCAAAAAGCTACTTCGTATGAAATTGGTGTTAGAGCAGTTTCGAAGTTCTCCACGACGACCAAAAAGCTCAGTTTTGCTTAATATTTGTGAGACTCTGGAAAATTGTGTCCTCACTTGTCGGTCTAGTGTCCCTTTAACTTATTGAATAAGATTACATGGGGTCACGATGTTTGCATCAAATGTCAACGAAAAGCAAATGCGCGGGAAATTTATAATATTTGTTATTCTGGATTTGACCGTGGCACTTCGGAGACGTCTTGAGCTTGTTGCCTGTCAGGCAGGCGGCCGGGGAAATCAAACTCTTCAGAAACGGTAATTAAACCTTAATGAATTTGTTATTATAGTACATACTCTAAGAAATAATGATTTACCATGTTTATTCTTATTTTTTTATTTTTTTTCAAAGAAGTTTGACAAACTACTTCAATATAATTTTAAGTTAAATCATTAAACACTCTAATTATACAACCTTTAATTCTTCTGGCAGCCTGCATGGCTGCATGGGATGGATTTCATCGCAATATCTTTCATTAGCCCCCTCATGGAAAAAATGGAACTCTCCCTATTTGAAGTTGGTCCACAAGGTTTTGAATTTTCTAGTTGTCCTGTTAATTCTGAGGTCACAAAATATCGCGCAAGTTATGCTAATTAGCTGATTAGGTATATCTAAGTTTTAACATGCGTCACGGTGCTGTAAAATGGTCAATTTTTTACCTCTGTTGATGTGACTTATTGCTGTTTGACATGATTACTTTTTAGTACTATTTTAACAATTAAGCTCATGTTTTTGCTACCTGTTCATATACCTTCAATTCATTTGTTGTAGGCCCTATATATTGGACCATTTAAGCTCATGTGTTTGCTACCTGTCCATATACCTTAAATTCATTTGTTGTATATATTAAACCATTTAAGCTCATGTTTTTGCTACCTGTCCATATACCTTAAATTCATTTGTTGTATATATTAAACCATTTAAGCTCATGTTTTTGCTACCTGTCCATATATATACCTTAAATTCATTTGTTGTATATATTGAACCATTTAAGCTCATGTTTTTGCTACCTGTCCATATATATACCTTAAATTCATTTGTTGTAAGTTGATGTGTGATGTATGATTAGGCGGGCAGCATAATTTTGTCCTCAGTATTATGTAGGAATAACCCACGTTCGTATTGGAAAGCAAAACAGAGGGCGGGCACTTAAAATGATGTTTATGGATTGATAAAGAACATTCATATCTGAACAAATCACTTCTTGAATCATTTTGAAAATAGCACTTTCATGTTAATTTGTGACATTGACACAAAATTGTTACGTAATTCTATAAGTTGTTATGTAATTTTTATGTGATTCTATAAGTTTCTTTCTTAAAGGAGACATCAAATCTGGCTTTTTCTTCTTTTAATACTATAGAAATAATAATTATAAGTCATCAGAAGAAATTTTACATCGTACAACACAAATTAGCATACATTTTGTAAATTATTAAAACATTACATTTTTCAAAATAAAATTTACATGGGAGCGTTCATTTTGTCCGTACGCCCTCTAATAAACGATGTCATTTACCCAGTACAAATTAGAATATGAATGTATTTCTTTATAGTTTATTACAAATTTTCTAACTTATAAGAAATATTTTTTCCTTTGCATGAGTTGATGAATTTATATTGGGGGCTATACTACTTTAAACTTGTATTTAAACAAGAGGTACCTTTTGTGTTAATAGTGAGAACTAAATGATTTCTTTGTTTCATGATTCTTTAATGTTTTTTTTGAGCAAATGGTCATTTGAGCAAATGTTGTCTTTACACGTCCATAGACCTTTGACCTGTTTACAGCCTTTTATCTCAGGCATCAATTTGCATATTTTATGCAAATTTAGTAATGTATTTTAGGTCAAACGTATAATATTTTCTTTTGTAAATCATTTGTGTTTGTTTCTATTATAATTCTTTGAAGAGATGCAGCTTTATTTATCACATACGGTACCCAAACAAATTCTAGCAAGATTATATATTTTCTCATGATTTTTAATGATTTAGATTTAGGAAAGAAATTTAAGAAACTACACAAATATTTTAAGCTGTTCGCCCAGTGTGTAGAAGCTCTTTGGTCATACACCACAACTTTTGCCTAATTTAATAACCTGACAACTGATGAAACTTTGATATAGCCATAACTCAATAGCTAAAAGAGATTGTTATCTTTAAAAATCAAGAACTGGAGGCGTAGGAAGCGGGGACAGGAGGAAAACCTCCCCTCCGAGAGGATTTCACCTTCTCGGATACACATTTATCTGTTGGGAGGTAAAATTATTAAAACTAAAATTGAAAAAAATGAAAAAAATGGTAAGACAGAATATTTGGAGAAACTATCGTAACTTTTGGAAAATTTGTCTACATTTCCGAAAAAATTGAAGAAAATTTTTAAAATGTGAAGAAATTTTCCCGACATTTCCTGAAAATGAGAGAATCGCAAGGCCTTGGGGTACAAATTTAGGGCCCATCATATCTCTAGAGGGCAAAAATGTATATATTTTTGGTTCAAGTGACGTTTTTTTTTTTTTTTGCCGATTTCTCAGCTTTTGTGGTTATGTTTTTTGGGGTTTTTTTTATGGATGTTTTACTTTTTAGTCGCCAAAAAAATTAATCAGGTACTGTATACATTTGAGTGCTCACTGAAGCTGGGATCCAGTGCACCCCCTTCCTCCACCCACCCACTATCCTCCCGGCGGCATCCTGTTCCTGAAGGCTGTAGAGGTTTTCTCTTGTTGTTCAAACTAGTACTTGGTGAAACATCGTATCTAGTTCTAAGGGTCAATTAAACTTTGAGGATATTTTGACATATTCATAATTTTAAATATTAAATATTTAAAAGAAATTAAATATTTTTTTCGTATTTTGTTAATTAAATTTCAGTCTTTGAAAATGTGCGTTTGTTTTCTCCTAGATGTTGGTTGGTGATAGACGTGGGTAAAATTTTTTTTTTTAAACTTAGCAGAATCACCCATTCAAATTATTGTGGTGCATAATACAATTTAAAAAACACGTTTCTAATAAGAAAATAGAGGGTATGCCCGTTCATACATCAAACCGATTTGCATATTGATTTGCACATCAAAACGACAAAAAGCAAAAAGCTGTAAAATAATTAATTTGTAACCGAGCTTGACGGACAAAAGCTTAGGAATTTAAGCTATTTTCATGATTTGTACAGGAATATAAATGCCTATATGGACATATAGCAATTTCTATTTTCTATAATTGTCTATATTTTATCACGTGATTCTAACTCAACTGGACTCCATTTTACAGGACAGCGGCGTCGTTGCGTTTCACGCGTCTTCACACAGCTCAGTCATATCATTCGTATGCAACAAACAAACTACATGCTAACCTACCATTACCAGTTCAGCGAATTTTACTAATTGCAGTTTTTTGCTCGCTTTCGATTTTTCTTGATATTTTTCTTAAGTAATTTATATTTTCACACGGTATACGAAGAGTAACTTTAATGTTAACGTCATCTGATTGTTCGTTATACTCAGACAAAGCCTATACCTGATATAAAGTGCTCGCTACAAATTTTAGTGTGTATGTTGAAAGCCGTTGCGTCGCACAGCAGAAACCCACTTCGAACGTCGATCAGGATCAGATGGGAATCGAGAAAATGTCTTTTTATTCCATGTACACATCTATTAGTGCAACCAACGGCACAGCAAGCTTCCAACATAATTATCTTGCAAAAATTATCTTATATATAATAACAACATGCAAGCGTATGTAAGTCTAATTAAATGTAACTTACAGCAGACGACAGTGGTTTTAAGAAGTTTTCTTCATTTTTCGTCAAATTTCCTTTTTTTTCGGGAAATTTCTTTCGTTTTCGGGAAATTTCCTTCAATTTTCTGAAACTTGGATCCATTTTCGTTAAATTTTCATCATTTCGGGATGTTTTCTTCAATGTTCGGCATTTTTTAAAGAGTTTTTCTTAATTTTGGGAAAATTTCCTTTATTTTCAGGAGATTTCTTTCATTTTCAGGACATTTCCTTAATTTTCCGATATTTTTCTTGAATGTTTTGGAAATTTTCGGGAAATTTTACCAAAGCAGCGCTTCCGGAGGTTTCGCCTCCTGGACCCCTTCCAGGGCTTTGACGCCTCGGTCCCTATATTCGAAACACTGATTTTAAGCAATTTGTTTAACTGTTCATGCCAATTTACTTCTATGTGCTCAATATTTTACTCTTATGAGCTTTTTTCGGGGGGGGGGGGCGCCAAAATTACCTTTCCCTCAGTAAAACATGACCCACCACGACATTACAAAAGTATGTTTTTGTGAACAAAATATAGAGCATAGAGAAGAGAGGCAGTGTGGATTGCCCCTGCCTCTCTATAGGTACCGGTGTATTTCTTTCATTGTCAAAACGTGTAACATTTTCTGTTTCGTCTTTATGGCACAGTAAAAGTATATGAGAAGTAGAGTGCATTATGAGAACATGCTTGAATGAAAATTAAATTTAAAAATCTTTAATTTTAAAGATGTGAGCCCTTCGAATTACTCCCCGACTGTTTCGGTAGGCCTCTACCTGCCTACAAAAAACAAGTATTAATTTAAGATTTAGGGACAGTGTCATATTTCAACAACATCAATTATGAAAATAGCAACAACAACAAAGAGTAATATATTCGGTTAAAAAGGCGACCATTTTACTGCTGCATTTTAAATATTCAGGCCTTATTATGAGAAATAACGCAAATCTTTATAGAAATTGAGACATAGTACCAAGTTAACTTATTGTTTTTTAATCCTCTAAGAACGTTTTGAATCTCGATTATACCCGGGCCCCTTTTTTAAATTTAGCAGGAGAAATATAATATATGTATTATATATAATATATATATATATATATATATATATATATATATATATATATATATATATATATATATATATATATATATATATATATATATATATATATATATATATATATATATATATATATATATATATATATATATATATATATATATATATATATATATATATATATATATATATATATATATATATATATATATATATATATATATATATATATATATATATATATATATATATATATATATATATATATATATATATATATATATATATATATATATATATATATATATATATATCAAAACCTTTGCATATATTTTAATTAGCCATATTTCGGAAACTATGGGTGCTTTTGACATAATCTAAAGACAATTCTGCAGTGGCGTAGGTAGATATTTGAAATTAAAGGGGAGGGGATGGAATTGATTTTTGTCCCAACAGACCCAACAAAAATGTACGCCGCATGATCTCTTATCACTATTTGTAAAAGAGGGGGGGGGGGGAATGATCGGAAATTTTGGTAAAATTTTTAGAAAATGGAAGAAAAAAATTACGAAAATGAAGGAAATTCTACAAATATTTTGGAAATTTCCCAAATAGGAAGACAAATTTCCCAAAAATAAAGGAAATCTCACGAAAATTAAAGCACCAGAATTGATGCAAAATTCCCGAATTTAAAGAAAAATTATAGAAAATGAAGGACATCTCACGTACAATTGATACAATTTTCATGAAATTTGGAGGCAATGATGAAAAATTCCTGAAAATAAAGGAAATTTCCCGAAAATGAAAGCAAATTTCACGAGAATTTAGACAAATTTCCCCAAAATGAAGAAGGTATTCCGAAAATGAAGGAAATTTCAGGAACATTGAAGGAAGTTTTCCGAAAATTTAAAATAAATTCCCCAAAATGAAGAAAACGTTTCGAAAATTGAAGAAATTTGAAGGAGGATTCTCGAAAACTTAAGATTGAAGAAAATGCCATGGAATCTGAATCTGTTTTTTTAAAATCAATTCGTTATACCTTTATCATTTCAAGGGGCGAGGGGGATTTATTCTCTGGTCCCGGTTCCTACGCCACTGTTCTGTTCAATTTTTAAGAAGCTATGTGGTGAATATAACATCTCCATCTGTCCATATACAGGTAAATAAGGTATGTGTTCTATAACACATCATGTTAGAATGTAGATCCCCGACATGCTATTATTCAAAATGTGTATGTGGGTCATAGATGGGATGACATGTGGATCATAATGTTGGGCGGCATGTGGGTCATAGGTGGGATGACATGTGGATCATAATGTTGGGTGGCATGTGGGTCATGGGTGGGATGACATGTGGATTATAATGTTGGGTGGCATGTGGGTCATAGGTGGGATGACATGTGGATCATAATGTTGGGTGGCATGTGGGTCATAGGTGGGATGACATGTGGATCATAATGTTGGGTGGCATGTAGGTCATAGGTGGGATAACATGTGGATCATACTATTGGGTGGCATGTGGATCATAGGTGGGGTGGCATGATAATGGGTAGATGGTTGGATTGCGCATACGAAATATGGTGGAGTATAACGTGGGACAGTGGGATGGAATAGTGGGTGTAATAGCGAACGTGTTGGCTGTCGTATAAGTTTTGGGGTGGTGTGTGAGACAAAGGTGGTATGGCTTATGGCGCATAGTATGGAAAAACATATGAGGCATAAGGTGAGATGGATGGCATATGGTACATAGCTTAAAATGCCTGGCACGATGGTATGTAGGGCATATATGGTAGATATTGGATAGAGGATGGGATTGGTTAAATGAGAGAGGGTGGGATATTATATGGAACACTAGGTGGATTGGCATAACAGACGTGGGGTGACATAAACGGGATAGTACGTGTGCGACATGGATGGCATATGGTACATAAGTTAAAATTTAACATGGAGCATGTGGATCGTATGCTGCGATAGAAAAAATATTGGATAAAGAAGATTGAATTGAAACTACGACATAGGGTGGGATATCATATGGGACATATAGGGTGGAATGTCATATGGAACAAAGGGTGAAATGTCACATTGGACACAGGGTGGAAAGTAAAATGGAGCAGGGTGACATATAAGCCCCCATTTGTGTACCCCCCCCAATCAAATGCTTATCTAGTACGCAACGGTATAGCAATTTTCTGGTTAATATGAATAGTCGTGTGGCTTTAAGTCATGTGGCTTTAAGTCGTTCGGCTTACGTCGTGTGGCTTTACGTCGTGTGGCTTCAAGTCGTGTGGCTTTCAGTGGTGTGGCTTTAAATCGTGTAGCCATCCGAGGACCAAGCGCACCATCCGAGGACCCTGCGCGCCATCCAAAGACCGTGCACGCCCTCCAAAGACCCTGCACAACCTCCAAAAACCCTCCGCAACCTCCGTGGCCACTACGCGCACTACCCTAGTCTTTGCGCGCGCTAAGCCGAGTCCCCACGCACGCTCCAACAGATAAGCACGCGCTTCCACCGACCGACCGCTCCCACAGACCGCGCGGGATTTTACAGACCGGGCAAGCTTCCACAGACTGCGCGCACTTTCACAGACAGCGCACGCTTCCACACACTGCTTGCGCTTCCAGAAACAGCGCGCGCATTTACAGACCGCGCGGGCTTTCACAAACAGCGCGCGCTTCTAGAGATAAAGCGCGCGCTTCCCAAGACCATGAATTCTTCGCGCGCTCCATCAACCCTTTATGCGCTCTTTTGTACCTTCGCGCTTTTCAGACCCTTCGCGCGCTACCCACGCCCTTCGCGCGCTCCCCTGACCCTTCGCGCGCTTCCAAATTGTTCACGCACTCCCCAGACAGACCCTTCGCGCGCTTCCCAGACCTGTCGCACGCTTTCTGGAGCCGTCGAGCGCTTCTTAGGCCCGTCACGCGCTCCCCGTCGGACGCTTCCCGACGAACGTTCCCCGTCGGACGCTTCCCGACGGACGTTCCCCGTCGGACGTTCCCCGTCGGACGCTCCCCGTCGGACGCTCCCCGTCGGACGCTCCCCGTCGGACGCTCCCGTCGGACGCTCCCCGTCGGACGCTCCCCGTCGACGCTCCCCGTCGGACGCTCCCCGTCGGACGCTCCCGTCGGACGCTCCCCGTCGGACGCTCCCCGTCGGACGCTCCCCGTCGGACGCTCCCCGTCGGACGCGCCCCGTCGGACGCTCCCCGTCGGACGCTCCCCGTCGGACGCTCCCCGTCGGACGCTCCCCGTCGGACGCTCCCGTCGGACGCTCCCCGTCGGACGCTCCCCGTCGGACGCTCCCCGTCGGACGCTCCCCGTCGGACGCTCCCCGTCGGACGCTCCCGTCGGACGCTCCCGTCGGACGCTCCCCGTCGGACGCTCCCCGTCGGACGCTCCCCGTCGGACGCTCCCCGTCGGACGCTCCCCGTCGGACGCTCCCGTCGGACGCTCCCGTCGGACGCTCCCCGTCGACGCTCCCCGTCGGACGCTCCCCGTCGGACGCTCCCCGTCGGACGCTGCCCGTCCGCCGCTGCCCGTCCGACGCTCCCCGTCCGACGCTCCCCGTCCGACGCTCCCCGTCCGACGCTCCCCGTCCGACGCTCCCCGTCCGACGCTCCCCGTCCGACGCTCCCCGTCAGACGCTCCCCGTCGGACGCTCCCCGTCGGACGCTCCCGTCGACGCTCCCCGTCGGACGCTCCCCGTCGGACGCTCCCGTCGGACGCTCCCCGTCGGACGCTCCCCGTCGGACGCTGCCCGTCCGCCGCTGCCCGTCCGACCCTCCCCGTCCGACGCTCCCCGTCGGACGCTCCCCGTCGGACGCTCCCCGTCCGACGCTCCCCGTCCGACGCTCCCCGTCCGACGCTCCCCGTCCGACGCTCCCCGTCGGACGCTCCCCGTCGGACGCTCCCCGTCGGACGCTCCCCGTCGGACGCTCCCCGTCGGACGCTCCCCTCCGACGCTTCCCGTCCGGAGCCGGCAGTCGGAGTCAACGCTCCCCGTCCGGAGCCGGCAGTCGGAGTCAACGCTCCCCGTCCGGAGCCGGCAGTCGGAGACAACGCTCCCGCCCGGAGCCGCAGTCGAGCTAACGCTCCCGTCGAGCCGGCAGTCGGAGCTAACGCTCCCGTCCGAGCCCGGCAGTCGGAGTCAACGCTCCCCGTCCGGAGCCGGCAGTCGGAGCCAACGCTCCCCGGCCGGAGCCGGCAGTCGGAGTCAACGCTCCCCGTCCGGAGCCGGCAGTCGGAGCCACGCGCTCCCGTCGAGGCGGCAGTCGGAGCCAACGCTCCCGCCCGAGCCGGCAGTCGGAGTCAACGCTCCCCGGCCGGAGCCGGCAGTCGGAGTCAACGCTCCCGAGCCCGAGCGGCAGTCGGAGCCAACGCTCCCGTCGAGCCGGCAGTCGGAATAACGCTCCCGTCCGAGCCGGCGGAGCCGCGCTCCCGTCGAGCGGCAGTCGGAGCCGCGCTCCCGCCCGAGCGGCAGTCGGAGCACGCTCCCGCCCGGAGCGGCAGTCTAACGCTCCCGCCCGAGCGGCAGTCGGAGCTAACGCTCCCCCGAGCCGGCAGTCGGAGCTAACGCGCTCCCGTCGAGCGGCAGTCGGAGCTAACGCTCCCGCCGAGCCGGCAGTCGGAGCCGCGCTCCCGCCCGAGCCGGCAGTCGGAGCCAACGCGCTCCCGTCGAGCCGGCAGTCGGAGCCAACGCTCCCCGTCCGGAGCCGGCAGTCGGAGCCAACGCTCCCCGTCCGGAGCCGGCAGTCGGAGCCAACGCTCCCCGTCCGGAGCCGGCAGTCGGAGCCAACGCTCCCCGTCCGGAGCCGGCAGTCGGAGCCAACGCTCCCCGGCCGGAGCCGGCAGTCGGAGCCAACGCTCCCGTCCGGAGCCGGCAGTCGGAGCCAACGCTCCCGCCCGAGCCGGCAGTCGGAGCTAACGCTCCCGTCGAGCGGCAGTCGAGCCACGCGCTCCCCGTCGAGCGGCAGTCGAGTTACGCGCTCCCGCCGGAGCCGGCAGTCGGAGCCAACGCTCCCCGGCCGGAGCCGGCAGTCGGAGCAACGCTCCCGCCCGAGCCGGCAGTCGAGCGCGCTCCCGTCGAGCCGGCAGTCGGAGCTAACGCTCCCGTCGAGCCGGCAGTCGAGCCAACGCTCCCGTCCGAGCGGCAGTCGGAGCCAACGCTCCCCGTCCGGAGCCGGCAGTCGGAGCCAACGCGCTCCCCCGAGCGGCAGTCGGAGCTAACGCTCCCGTCGAGCCGGCAGTCGGAGCCGCGCTCCCCGTCCGGAGCCGGCAGTCGGAGTCAACGCTCCCCGTCCGGAGCCGGCAGTCGGAGCCAACGCTCCCCGTCCGGAGCCGGCAGTCGGAGCCAACGCTCCCCCCGAGCCGGCAGTCGGAGCTAACGCGCTCCCCCGGAGCGGCAGTCGGAGCTAACGCTCCCGCCCGAGCCGGCAGTCGAGCCAACGCTCCCGTCGAGCCGGCAGTCGAGCTCCCCGAGCGGCAGTCGGAGCCACGCTCCCGTCGAGCCGGCAGTCGAGCGCGCTCCCGTCGAGCGGCAGTCGAACGCGCTCCCGTCGAGCGGCAGTCGGAGCTAACGCTCCCGCCCGAGCCGGCAGTCGGAGTCAACGCTCCCCGTCCGGAGCCGGCAGTCGGAGCCAACGCTCCCCGTCCGGAGCCGGCAGTCGGAGCCAACGCTCCCCGTCCGGAGCCGGCAGTCGGAGCCAACGCTCCCCGTCCGGAGCCGGCAGTCGGAGTCAACGCTCCCGTCGGAGCCGGCAGTCGGAGCTAACGCTCCCGCCCGAGCCGGCAGTCGGAGCCACGCTCCCGCCCGAGCCGGCAGTCGGAGCTAACGCTCCCGCCCGAGCCGGCAGTCGGAGCTAACGCTCCCGCCCGAGCGGCAGTCGAGCCACGTCGTCCGAGCGGCAGTCGGAGCTAACGCTCCCGTCCGGAGCCGGCAGTCGGAGACAACGCTCCCGCCCGAGCCGGCAGTCGGAGCTAACGCAGTCCGCCGAGCCGCCGGCAGTCGGAGCTAACGCGTCCCGGAGCCGGCAGTCGGAGCCCGCGTCCCCGCCCGTCGAGCCGGCAGTCGGAGCCGGGTAGTCGGAGCTCCCAGTCGGAGCCGAGCGGTCGAGCGCCGGCAGTCGGAGCCGGCAGTCGGAGCCGGCAGTCGCCGGCAGTCGAGCCGGCAGTCGGAGCCGGCAGTCGGAGTCGCAGTCGAGCCGGGCAGTCGGAGCCGGCAGTCGGAGCCGGCAGTCGGAGCGCAGTCGGAGCCCAGTCGAGCCGGCAGTCGGAGCCGGCAGTCGGAGCGCAGTCGGAGCCGCAGTCGGAGCCGGCAGTCGGAGCGGTAGTCGGAGCCGCAGTCGGAGCCGGAGCCGGCAGCGGTCGGAGCGGCAGTCGGAGTCAGTCGAGCCGGCAGTCGGAGCCGCAGTCGGCTCCCAGTCGGAGCCGGCAGTCGAGCCGGCAGTCGAGAGCCCAGTCGGAGCCGGCAGTCGGAGCCGGCGTCGGAGCGCTCGGAGCCGCAGTCGAGCCGGCAGTCGAGCGGCAGTCGGAGCCGCAGTCGGAGCCGGCAGTCGGAGCCGGCAGTCGGAGCCGGCAGTCGAGCCGCAGTCGAGCGCAGTCGGAGCGCAGTCGGAGCCTCCCAGTCGAGCCGCAGTCGGAGCCGGCAGTCGGAGCCGAGTCGGAGCCAGTCGAGCCGGCAGTCGGAGCCGCAGTCGGAGCCGGCAGTCGGAGCCGGAGTCGGAGCCGGCAGTCGGAGCCGCAGTCGGAGCCGGCAGTCGAGCCGCAGTCGGAGCCGGGTCAGTCGCAGTCGAGCCAGTCGGAGCCGGCAGTCCCCAGTCGGAGCCGGCAGTCGAGCGGTAGTCGGAGCCGGCAGTCGGAGCCGGAGTCGGAGCCGCAGTCGGAGCCGGAGTCGGAGCCGGCAGTCGGAGCCTAAGTCGGAGCCGCAGTCGGAGCCGGCAGTCGGAGCGCAGTCGGAGCCGGTAGTCGGAGCCGGCAGTCGGAGCCGCTCAGTCGGAGCCGCAGTCGGAGCCGGTAGTCGGAGCCGCAGTCGGAGCCGGCAGTCGAGCCAGCAGTCGGAGCCAGTCGGAGCCGGAGCCGGCAGTCGAGCCGCAGTCGGAGCCGTCGAGCAGTCGGAGCCGCAGTCGGAGCCAGTCGGAGCCGCAGTCGGAGCCGGCAGTCGGAGCCGCAGTCGGAGCGGCAGTCGGAGCAGTCGGAGCCGGCAGTCGAGCCGCAGTCGGAGCCGGCAGTCGGAGCCGGCAGTCGGAGCCGGCAGTCGGAGCCGGCAGTCGAGCCGGCAGTCGGAGCCGCAGTCGAGCCGTCCGAGCCGCAGTCGGAGCAGTCGGAGCCGGCAGTCGGAGCCGGCAGTCGGTCGGAGCCGCAGTCGGAGCCGGTCGGAGCCGGCAGTCGGAGCCCAGTCGGAGCCGGCAGTCGGAGCCGGCAGTCGGAGCCGGCAGTCGGAGCCGGCAGTCGGAGCCGGAGTCGGAGCGGCAGTCGGAGCCGGAGCCGGAGCCGCAGTCGGAGCCGGCCGGCAGTCGGAGCCGGCAGTCGGAGCCGGCAGTCGGAGCCGGCAGTCGGAGCCGCAGTCGGAGCCGGGAGTCGGAGCCGGCAGTCGGAGCCGGCAGTCGGAGCCGCAGTCGGAGCCGAGCAGTCGGAGCGCAGTCGGAGCCGGGAGTCGAGCCGGCAGTCGGAGCCGGTAGTCGGAGCCGCAGTCGGAGCCGCAGTCGGAGCAGTCGCCGCAGTCGGAGCCGGTCGGTCAGAGCCGCAGTCGGAGCCGGCAGTCGGAGCGGCAGTCGAGCCGGCAGTCGGAGCCGCAGTCGGAGCCGCAGTCGGAGCCCAGTCGGAGCCAGTCGGAGCCGGCAGTCGGAGCCGGCAGTCGGAGCCGGCAGTCGGAGCCAGCAGTCGGACGCGGCAGTCTCAGCCGGCAGTCGGAGCAGTCGGAGCCGGGCAGTCGGAGCCGGCAGTCGGAGCCGGCAGTCGGAGCGGCAGTCGGAGCCGGTCCAGTCGGAGCCGGCAGTCGAGCCGGCAGTCGGAGCCGCAGTCGGAGCCGGCAGTCGGAGCCGCAGTCGAGCCGGGCAGTCGGAGCCGGCAGTCGGAGCCCGAGCCGGCAGTCGGAGCCGGCAGTCGGAGCCGGCAGTCGGAGCCGGCAGTCGGAGCCGGCAGTCGGAGCCGGCAGTCGGAGCCGGCAGTCGGAGCCGGCAGTCGGAGCCGGCAGTCGGAGCCGGCAGTCGGAGCCGGCAGTCGGAGCCGCAGTCGGAGCGGCAGTCGAGCCGGCAGTCGGAGCCGGGCAGTCGGAGCCGGCAGTCGGAGCCGGCAGTCGAGCCGCAGTCGGAGTCGGAGCCGCAGTCGGAGCCGCAGTCGAGCCGCAGTCGGAGCCGCAGTCGGAGCCGGCAGTCGGAGCCGCAGTCGGAGCCGGCAGTCGAGCCGCAGTCGGAGCCGGCAGTCGGAGCAGTCGGAGCCAGTCGGAGCCGGCAGTCGGAGCCGGCAGTCGGAGCCGGCAGTCGGAGCCGCAGTCGGAGCCGGCAGTCGGAGCCGGCAGTCGAGCCGGCAGTCGGAGCCGGAGTCGAGCCGCCGAGCCGGAGTCGGAGGCAGTCGGAGCAGTCGGAGCCGCAGTCGGAGCCGGCAGTCGGAGCCGCAGTCGGAGCCGGCGGTCGGAGCCGCAGTCGGAGCCGCAGTCGGAGCCGGCAGTCGGAGCCGGCAGTCGGAGCCGCAGTCGGAGCCGGCAGTCGGAGCCGCAGTCGGAGCCGCAGTCGGAGCCGCAGTCGGAGCCCGGTCGGAGCCGCAGTCGGAGCCGCCGTGTAGTCGGAGCGCAGTCGGAGCCGGTCGGAGCCGCAGTCGGAGCGCAGTCGGAGCCGGCAGTCGGAGCCGCAGTCGAGCCGGCCGTCGAGCCGGCGGTCGGAGGCAGTCGGAGGAGTCGGAGCCGGCAGTCGGAGCCGGTAGTCGGAGGCAGTCGGAGCCGGCAGTCGGGCCGTGCAGTCGGAGCCAGTCGGAGCCGGCAGTCGGAGCCGGCAGTCGGAGCCGGCAGTCGAGCCGTGCAGTCGGAGCCGGCAGTCGGAGCCGGTCAGTCGGAGCGCGGCAGTCGGAGCCGTGCGGTCGCAAGCCGTGCAAGTCGCAACCTCAAGTCGCAACCCAACGGAATTTTCCCATGGTTCTTTGTAAAATTTTATTTGGAAAAGCATACTTTTAGATCCAATTTGGTACAATAATCAAGTTGATATTTTATTCCATTTAGGAGAAATGGTATATTAAAGATTTCCTAATTGCATCATAAATTTTTGTAGAGTATGAATTTCTTTTTTCGGTCCTTTTCTCAAATATTTTGAATGGGAGAATCTGTCTACAATGAACAGGAATTGAAACAACTTTGCATTCATTTAAATGTTCCAAATTTCCAATTTCAAGGTTTTTAAAGGTCTTTTAATAAATATAAAATTTGTACCTGCATATACCTTAAAATAAACTGATCATAAGAGAGAGGGAGCATAAGAGACAAGCTATGCCATCCCAACCTCTATACGAAATAGCATCCCTACCGATATGATATCCCATCCTATGTATCATATATAATCCGAACTTCCATCCCATCTTATGCCATAAGCCATCCTATGTCCATATGCTTATTCTGTTTTAGACATGTCCGCCATCACACCCACTATTCCATCCCACCCTGTCCCATATGCCAATTCATTCTATGTCTTATCAGGGACCTGCTATTTAGGTCCCTGGTCCTATGATAGCCCTGCCTATATCTTAATATTTGTACGTAATTCCATACATGTCCAATATCTTCCATCCCACCCTATTTCCCATTTGATAGTTTAGCCCATGTCGCATACCCCATCGATGCAGCCACAATACGCCACCCTTGTCATCGCACCCTATGCCCCATACGTCATTAAAGCCTATGTATCATATGACATCCGACCCGGTATGTCCCACCTTACAATGTACAATATTGTATTATGATATATGTACTTACAATACAATATTATGCCTCATATACCCTCCCATCCATGTCCCATATGCCATTCCACCCACGACTCGTATTACAACCCATCCTCTATATTATACATGTACGCGATATCCACCATCTCACACATGTCATTCCACTATGT
Source organism: Chiridota heheva (assembly GCA_020152595.1). Taxonomy (NCBI): domain Eukaryota; kingdom Metazoa; phylum Echinodermata; class Holothuroidea; order Apodida; family Chiridotidae; genus Chiridota; species Chiridota heheva. The sequence goes on from JAIGNY010004052.1 coordinate 293,736, forward strand.
TCCCTATGTTCCACGTACCATCCCACCATATGTCATAGATGTCACCCTATTCTATTTCGCATATGCTATCTCATCATATGTCCCATCCCAAACTATGTCCCATATGACATACCACTGTATGTCGCATACGTGTATGCCAAATCCACTATCCTATGCATATCACCTAATTCCATATGTCGATCCACCCAATATCACATATAATATTTCAAACTAGGCCTATTTTTACACGCAATATCACCCTTATGCAATACCTTCCATTCAGATGTCCCAAACACTATGTCATACATTTCATCGCACCCTATGCCCCACACGCCATTCCAACTATGTACCACCCAGCTCTTTATCTCATCTTATGCCCATATACTATCCAGTGTTATACTTTCACACAACCCATCCTTTGTTTGTACGCCATCGCTCCCTCTATATATATATACTACACATGCCACCCTATCCCATATCCAATGTCCAAAATGGTATCTAACTCTTTCTTATACGCAATCCCACCTTTATCAAGTATGTTCCATCCCACCCTTTTTGTCTCACATACCATCCAAGTCTATGTCCCGCATACCATCCCCACCTTATGTCCCATATGACAACACACTCCTATGTCCCATCCCAACACATGCCCCATATACGCTATGTCGCATAAGTGTACGCCAAACTCATTATCACATACATATCACTGTTCCAAATGACATTCCACAATGTGACATTTCACCCTTGTCCCATCATATGACATTCCACACTATATTTTTCCACATGCTCCATGTAAAATTTTAACTTATGTACCATATACCATCCATGTCGTACGCGCACTATCCCCGTTATGCCACCCCGCGTCTCTTATGCCAAGCCACCTCATGTTCCACATGATATCCCACACTTCCTCTTTTAATCCCATCCTCTATCCAATATTTTTTATCTGCCATTTATGCTTAACATACATGTCCCACATGCCAGTATGCTTCACAATGCATTTCAACCTATGTACTGTATGCCATCCATCTCACCTTATGCCTTATATGCTATTCCATGCTATGCGCCATAAGTCATACCACCCTTGTCCCATACGCCACTCCAAATTATGTCCCATATGACAGCAAACTTTATGTCTTATACACGTTCGCCATTACACCCACTATACCATCCCACCCTGTCCCACGTTATACTCGACCATTTTGCGTATAGCAATCCAACCCTTTATCCATTATCATGCATCCCCCACTTTGATTATTTCCTATTTCCCATCTCAGCCCATTTCACATTCATCATCGACGCAGCCACCATACATGACACATGTCGTCGCTTCCTATGCGCGTATACGTGATTCAAATCTATGTAACACCCAACCCACCTTATGCCCCATATGCCATACAATTACTGTGCCTTGCATTCCATCTCATCCATTTCCCATATGCCATACAATACTGTGCATCACATTCCATTTCATCCATTTCCCATATGCCATACAATACTGTGCATCACATTCCATCTCATCCATTTCCCATATGCCATACAATACTGTGCCTCACATTCCATCCCATTCATTCCCATATGCCATGCAATACTGTGCCTCGCATTCCATCCCATCTATTTTACATACAATGCGGTGGCTCAGAACCCACCCTGTTTTCTACATGTTCGCCATCATATCCACCATCTCACACATGCCATCCCACTTCGTCCCATATACCAAGTCACGCGATGTCCCATATGATATTCCATTATACGCAATCCCACTCTTTACCTTTCATCCCAATCAATTCCCATATGACGTCCCACCCTATGCCCCATATGCCATTTCATCTTATGAACCATATAGACCACCCAACTCTCCATCCCATCACGTGTCCAATGTGATGTATCATGTGTGCCATCACATTATATGTACCATATGCCATTTTATCCTATATCCCACATTTTATTCCACCCAATTTCTTATACACAAACCCACCCTTTGTTCAATACTGTCCCTCTGAACTGTATCCATATGCCATCCCATCTATGACGCACATACCATCCCATCTATGACCTAGGTGTCATCTCAGCTACGCCTCATATGCCATTCCGCCTATTACCCACATGCCATCTTAGCTACGTCCCATATGCCATTCCATCTATAACCCACATACCACCTACCTATGACCGAGTGCCATCTCACCTATGACCCATATGCCACCCCACCTATGACCCACATGCCATCCCACCTATGATCCACATGCCACTCCACCTATGATATACACATGCCATTCCACCTATGATACGCATGCCACCCTACCTGTGATCCACATGCCATCCCACTATCTATGACCTGATGACCGACATGTCATTGCATTCTACATTCCCCATTAAAGAACCTACGAAGATTTTCAACACCAAAAATACTAATGATAAAAACCAGAATAATAGCATGTTGGATCTTAGCATGATGTGGTATACAACAAATACCTGATTTAGATGGTGTATATGAACAGATAGAAATGTTGTATTCACCACAAAGATCCTTAATTGCTGAACAGAATGTCTTTTGATTATGTCAAAAGCACCCGTAGTTTCCGATACATGGCTAATTAAAATATATGCAAAAATAAAATATAATTAGAATATATGCAAAATTTTGATGTATATAAGAAGGCTGAATATCTTTAAAGTTATGCTTTCTCTCCAAAATGTCAGTCACTAAAAATCAAGACTATCTGCTCCTGTCAAATTTTAATAAAGGTTTGATGGAGATTTAAAACGTTGTTGGAGGATTGAAAACAATAGGTTAACTTGATACTATGTCTCAATTTCTATTGATTTGCATAATTTGTTATAAGGTTTGGTTTGGTTTGTTGATTTTTAACGGCACCGCGACAGTCAGAGTCAAATGTGCCAAAAGGGTGTAAATAAATAATGGTGTAAGAGTAAGGATAGTGAGGAGATGTAAGGGAGATAAAGGGGAAAAGCTGAATATGGGAGAAAAAATTAGGTGAAAAAAAGGGGTGTATAAGGTTAAGGTGTAGAAGGAGAGGAGATTATATGTGGTGGAAGAGGTTGTTGTTGCGGAGGAAGTTAATGATGTTTGAGAAAAAATTGTTTTCTAATCGGTCGGAGATTGAGGAGAGTGAGGAGAGAAGAGATCTGGAGTTCTGGTAGAGGGGACAGGTTAAGAAAATATGCTTGGTGGAGAGATCGATGTTGCAAGTGGGGCAGAGAGGGGCAGGGGAGCCGGATTAGAGAACTTATCATAATAAGGCCTGATAATTGAAAATGCAGCAGTAAAATGGTCGCTCTTTTAACCGAATATGTTACTTTTTTTGGCTATTTTCATGGTTGATGTTGTTGTTATATGACACCTGTCCATAGATCTTTAATCAATACTTTTTTTTTTCTTTTTTTTGGGGGGGGGGAGGGGAGGGGGCAGGTAGAGGCAGAGAAACAGTCAAGGAGTTATTTGAAGGGCTCACTTCTTTAAAATTAAAGATTTTAAATTCAAATTCATTTAATTTGATGCATGTTCCCATAATGCACCCTACTTCCCATATACTTTTACTGTGTATATATAGACCGGACTTTAAAGGATTAGTTCAGTTGTCAAGCAAATTTATTTTACATGAAAAAGGAAGTGAAGAGAAACAAAATGGTGAAGAAACTACTTCAATATCTTATTCGGTTGAGGGGATATTCAAGTTGAAGGCTCTGTTTTATCTATGTAGAAATGACTGGTGTTGTGTAAGTCTACTATAGAGGGTTTGTCCGTACTCGTTCCTTGTTCATTTGTGCTTGTATCTTTTTGTTGTAAATTTGTAGCACGGCCTGCAGCTGTGAAGCCGTCATTAAACTAAGTTTCGTTTCATAGAAGGTCGGGGTCCTTATCCTCACATTATCAACAATTGTTAATGTGTTTTAAAAAAATTGATTAAACGATTTTACTATTTGAACTATTTTTCCTCGAACTTTGTTCAGGTGTTAAATTATAACTACCCTTTCAAGATTCTGTTTAACTACTTTCCTCACATATACAATGCTCTTTAAGCCACAAAATTGCATGACAAAATATGATAGAATACATAAAGACTTTGAGAAATCTGAGGCTGTGATGTCACAGCAAGTCTGATATCAGTCGTTTCTAAATAATACTAGACTTTAAATTAACAAATTTCTTTAACGGAATCAGATTTTTAAATGCTTTCTTCACCATTTTTCCTTCAAAGGCTTCTTTCATATATAAAAAAAAAAAAAAACTAGGACTGTCGGAAGGACAGTATGCTTGACTATTCAAAGCTTGTGTAGAAAATGGGCTTATAGAGAGAAGTCTATACAGAAAGAGGGTAGCAGGGGCAGATAATTTCAAATTACTTGAGCTTTGAAAGATGCACTTACATTTTCATTTGCACAACAAGCTTCAAAATATTTTAAGGTATTTTAAGATATTCCAAGATATTTTAAGACAAAAAAATTAAAGTAACTAAGAAAACATGTAAAACCTAGCAGTCTTTATATCTACAACACCTCTTTTAGTTCTATCAATTGAATAACAAAGAAAGGAGAGGCCCTGACTTGTCAATGTCAATGAAAGACTGCCATCCAACCCCCTTTCAAACCTGCACCCTCCTTAAGCCCTTACACATTCCCAGAACTACATCTTGGATTGTAATACAACTTCCAATTTAAGAAAATATGTGTCAAGCAAAGTCAAGCAGCATTAAAAATGTACAATGACATTACAACAAAATTATGCGAAACAATATTGCTTAAGGTATAACAAACTAGATATTGGAAACGATACAAATCCCCTCACCCCTATAATAATGCATATTCCAGACTGTCCCACATTCCATCCCAACCTGTCCTAAATGTCATCCCACGTTTATATTCCATGCAATCACACCTGAAAACCAGATACTGTATGTCATTCCACCACTTGCAAGACCCATATGCCATCACAACTAAAATCCAGATGACATCTCACCACATGTCATTCCGCCCTGTCCCACATGTCGACCCACCCTGTTCCACATGCCAACCCACCCTGTTCCACATGCCAAATCATCCTGTTCCACATGCCAACCCACCCTGTTCCACATGCCAATCCACCATGTCTAACATGCCAACATATCATGACCAACATCCCACCGCACCCTGCCATAACATACAATTCCACCCTGTCCCACATGACCTCATCCTAATTCCTTCAGCTACTTTATCATCATGTCATCTTCTACCCAACATTCTGCTTATTGTTTTATTTCTCAAACCCCTAATTGAACATTCTCTAGAAGCGAGGACACTTTTATTTGCTTCTTTGTTCATGAGAAGACAAACATTTTGATTTCTATTCATGTCAGGAATGTCAATATCATAACAAAACTAGAAATGTGAAGTTAGTAAGCCATAAGCCATATATTTTTGATCTCCGGTCAAACATATTGCAGCAAATGCACTCTATACCTCACCAATAAGTGTGAACAATGCTTTTCACATATACTGTATGATCATTTGTTTCAGCAAAATCATCATACACACTTTAATTCAAGAGATGAAACATATACAAATATTTTCATTGCTATGCAAATAGGCTAATCATTATGCACACACAATTTCCCAATTATGCTCAAATAAATAGTACCAATGCCCTCTACCACTGAACCAAATAGCAAGTTATTATCTCAGGTTAAACTTTTTGTACCCAAGTCTATTGTTATGCAAATAACTTATTTAATATGCACACTATACCTCACCATTGAGTGTAGACAATGCTCTTCACGTATATGATCATTTGTGTAAAACAAATCTCCACTCCCACTCTAATTTAAGAGATATCATAGATACAAATATTTGTATTGTTATGCAAATAAGTCAATTAGTATGCACACGCAACCCTCAATCATGCTTATTTGAACAGTACACATGTCCTATACCCATGTGCCACGTTACATGAATGTACACCATTCATAACTTAAGTTATATGCTAATGAATGTAAAACATTTTGTACGAAAGTCTATTGTTTTGCAAATAACCTAATTGATATGCACATACAACCTTAAATCATGTTTATTTGAACAGTACCTATGTCCTCTACCCATGTGTCACGTTACATGAATGTACACCATTCATAACTTAAGTTATGCGCTCATAAATGTTAAACATTTTGTACGAAAGTCTATTGTTATGCAAGAAACCTAATCAAAACGCACATTTCACCTCAGCATTAAGTGTAGACAATGCTTTTCACATATATGATCATTTGTGCAAACAAAATCCCCACATCCACTTTGATTAAAGAGATATCACAGATACAAATACTTTCATTGTCATGGTAAATAAGCTAATTAGTGTGCACACAACCCCTAATCATGCTCACTTGAACAGTTCCCCTATGCCAAGTTACATGAATGTACACCATTCATAACATAAGTTATAACAACTTTAACCAAAAACTTTTAACCAAAACTTTAATTTGACAAATATGTTCATTGTTATGCAAATAAGCTAATTAGTATACACACACAACCCCAAATCATGTTCATTTGAACAGTACCCATGTTCTGTATCCCTGTAACAAGTACCAAGTTATTATCTAAGGTTAAATATTTTATGCGAAAATCTATTGTTATGCAAACAACCTAATTAAGATGCACATTACATCAAGTTACCATTAAGTGTAGACAATGCTCTTCACATATATGATCATTTGTGCAAACAAAATCCCCCACCCCACTTTAATTAAAGATATATCATAGATAAAAATAGTTTCATTGTTATGCAAATAAGCTAATTAATATGCACACACAACCCCCCAATCATGCTTATTTAAACATTGCCCATGTCCTCTACCCTATGCCTAGTCACATGAATGTACACCATTCATAAATTATGAAAACTTTAACAAAAAACTTCTAACCAAAAACTTTTAACCAAAACATGAAAAACATTTTCATTGTTATGCAAATAAGCTAATCATTATGTACACACAACCCTCCAATCATGCTCATTTGATCAGTACCCATGTTGTCTAATATGCCAAGTAACATTAATGTACACAATTAATAACTTAAGTTATGAATACTTAACCCAAAACTTTAACCACAACTTTACCGGACGCCCACGCCGACGCAGGAGGTAGTAGAATAGCTCTACTATTCTTCGAATCAACCTGAAAATGACTGGTGTAATAAGTAAACTGTATAATGTTGGCACTCTCTTCCTCACATTGTCAACCAATTGTTAAGGTATTTTGAAGAAATGTATTTTTGCTCAAACTTTCTTCAGGTGGTAAATTATAGTACTAGATTCTGTATACTTTTCTAACATATCCAATGGTTTTTAAAAAGATAACACTTAGGCCTACATATTTTTCAAATTTAACCATTGATAAACATAATAAATCATTATTTCTTAGATCATGCTATTTATGTATATATGAAAAAAACAAAAAGGCATTACCTTTTCAAAAGCGAATGATTTTCCCAGCCTGGTTGCCCTGCAGACTGTCTCCGAAGAATCATGATCATCCAAAATAAAAAAAGAATATTCAAAATTTCTCGCGTCCATATGAAATTCATTTCCTGCATCTATTGACATTGCCCCAGCATGACTGCATGCAGCTAAGCTGTCTCCGATCATGCCATGAACAAATCCGAAATACCAAATGATCAAAGTTTCGCGCGTCTTTTTGCTTTTTAAACTCACTTTGCTGCATTCATTGACATTGTCCCGCCTACCAGACAGCAAAATGTTTCTAAAAAAATGGAAAAGGTTAAAATCACAGTGTTAAATCGGTTGATGGAGAGTACAGGTAATTTAAGGGTAAAATCAGTGTTAAATCGCTTGATGGAGAATATGGGTAATTCAAGGTTAAAATCAGTGTTAAATAGCTTGATAGAGAGTATGGGTAATTTAAGTTTAAAATCAGTGTTAAATCGCTTGATGGAGAATATGGGTAATTTAAGGTTAAAATCAGTGTTAAGTCGCTTGATGGAGAATATGGGTAATTTATGTAATTTAAAATCAGTGTTGAATAGCTTGATGGAGAA